>CM060963.1:139264760-139442260 GCA_030765045.1 Tenodera sinensis
CAAGGTCGCGGTTCAAACCCTATCCTGAGCGATGGTTTTAAGTTTAATTAAAAGTGACATCTCCATGCCAGTAGATAGCACTACCATGTAAACGAACTCCTGTAGAATGAAATTTTGGCCCACGGTGGTGCTGGTATAATTCTGGCAATGGGCAGCAAAATTAACATACAAAATAATTTAAGAGAGGGAACATAGACCACGTAACCAACATTTCTTATAACGAGAAAAATAAGTAAATAAAAACCCTTGTTTGTGTCCCTTTGTTTTAGCTGGGAGTCTGCGTGTGCAAGGACTCAATGACATTCGCCTCATCCATCCTCGGGAGGGGGGAGTGCCCCGCCTTTCAGTCGAGGACTAATAATTCCTCCTCACGTTGAATATGGTCAAAGCTGAAGAATCAGCTTAAATGCTCCAGCTGTCAGCTGGGTATGATATATTGCAGAAATTCTGTTAGAAGTTTACTAAATACATGTTACTCGTTCGAATTCCCATAGAACTTCGGCCGTAACGTTGGTTCAATACTTGTATAAGCGTACACGGCCCTTTGAACATCCACTGCAACCTTCAAGTAATTTGCTGTGAGATGCTTGAGGAGCAGCTGAGAGATGAGCTAGTGTTATTCTGATTACGAACGTGAACTTTAAGAAAAGGGTAAAGGGTATACACGAAGGGACCCTTCGCGCACCTCGACCTACGGAGATCTACTGTGGCTACCACTCCCCAGGAGGCAGGGATGAAGTGAGGGAACCGCAGGGTGCCAGAGCGTCGCAACCAGACGGACCACAGACTTGCGGAAGTCCCTAACAAGTGCTGAGACCTTTCATCCCGGCGCCAGGCCCTGCCGAGCAGCCATCGCGCCACGGGTCGGTGTCGCACAAGCATCCCCTCTCACAGGTGACGGCGGCTGCCCAGTGCCGCCTAGCACCGAGAACAGCAGTTCCATGCGTAAGCATCTGCGCCATCTGTCCGACACCTAGGACAAGGAAATTAAATGAAGGGAAATGAGGAAAAGGACACCGTGGTATGAAATTGAGCACTCCAACATTCGCCTAAGTGATAAGGGAAACCACGGAAAAATCCAATTATTATTATTATTATTATTATTATTATTATTAGTAGTAGTAGTAGTAGTAGTAGTAGTAGTAGTAGTAGTAGTAGTAGTAGTAGTAGTAGTAGTAGTAGTAGTAGTAGTAGTAGTAGTAGTAGTAGCCGTAGTAGTAGTAGTAGTACTAGTAGTACTAGTAGTAGTAGTAGTACTACTACTACTACTACTACTACTACTACTACTACTACTACTACTACTACTACTACTGCTACTGCTGTTGCTGCTGCCGCTGCCGCTACTACCACTACTACCACTACCACCACCACTACGGCTATTATATTTATTTTGCGGGATAGAGTTCATGACTGAAAAAGTCAGTCTGGGTGGCTCAGTTGATTAGACGCTGGTCTATTGATCCCAAGGTCGCGAGTTCAAACCCGACCCAGGCCGATGGTTTTTAAGCTGCATGTCAGTAGATTTACTGGCATGTACAAAATTTCGGCACACCGGTGACGCTGATGTGATCCTGGCAATTGACAGCGTCGTTAGACAACAAAATAATTTAACTTAATTGACTGAAAAAACATGAGTTGTGATGTAAACAGTTGACTATCATTTCCGCGTCTTGCATGAAACCACGTGCATTTTGGACAATCATTGAGATGGACGTTGCGCGATACTCCATTTCCTTAAGTTAAGAAACGAGGAATGCATCTGCCTCGTCGGAATAGCCTGCATACATATGCGCAAAAGTATTAACTTGGTTGACAGGTAGTGGACTCCCTAGGTGAAATATGTGACTGCAAGAACCGATATGTAATCTGCAGACCTATCGAACATGGCTGGAAATAAAACAGGTCGAGGTAATAACAGCTGGCGATGGAGACTGCAGACAAAACTAGCAAGTATATATAAAGAGGAAGTAGTAAAGGAAGTCCGCCGATGTGAATTCTTTCCCCCTTTATTTTCAAACAGTTGCATGCGAAGGACAGCTGTTGCATGTGTTTAAAATTAATACCTATAGAGGTGCGTCATTTAAAACCCTCGTATACTGTTATGTCTTATACCTTCAGCAAGCAGTTTTCTTTATTTCCTCGTCGTTACCTGTTGGAAATTAGCAAGGTTGTGCTTTCACCGATCTGAAGTTTCGAGCTTCAAGTGATCAATTGCGGTATAGAACTATTGAAATTAGATGACACGAGGACAATCTCAGAGAGCATCTTAATGCTGCTTCAGTTTCAGTTTTTCTTTTTTCTTACGAATTTTACTGTTTAGCGAGCCAGTTTCTCTAAATCTAAGACCAAGTCGTTTCACAGCCAAGAAATTTCTGGAAAATTCCCTCTCGAAATTGGTCGGTTTTCACATATTTGTCGTACATGAAAATCCGCACACATGCACGCGCTGAAATTGTACTGTACAAAACTGGAAATACACGGATAAAGAACACTAGCAGTATTCTGAAACAAACACGCAATAGAAACGATGAGATCTGAACTGGTTGAGATGCAAATGCTGACTTTCAAGTCACTGCTCAGTTCTCGAGCTCTGACCCCGCGTCAGCTTCCACGCTGTACCGACCGAAACAACGTGACCGCTTCCTTGGGTTTACATTCTTTACAAAACACGGAGGAAGTTCGGAAACAGAAGAAAGGGAATCCTCACATAATTTCTGGGCCCTTCCTTACAAGTCATATGCGTCATAACCTCACACGTAATTAGAATATTAATAGAATAGTGATGTCATGTGATTGGAGATAATATACACTATAAATCGACATATTCACTCCTCTAATATGCCATTACATATTTTTTTCTGGGTATCCTAAATTCTAATAAGCAATTGTGGCATAAAATATATCAGCGACACCCAACGTTTGCGAAAGAGGGGAGGTTGGATTTACCTCCGTCCACCATAAGTGGACTTTGCCTATACATGACAGTTATTTCTTAATTTCACCAGAAAATATGCGAAGAGAAAACGAGTCATATAAAGCGAAATATTATGCATGACCTTCCATCTGTTCATTAAATGCCAGGGTTATAAGACATGTCAGTTTCCTCATGCCCTCGGAGCGCAAGCTCAAGTTTACAGCAAATCGTGATGCACTCTATGAGTTTAATAAGAATATAACAATCCTTTGACACGTGTTCGTTGTGTTTCTTTATTTGTAACCTGTAAGCACTGCCTAATTGAATTGATATTCACCTTGCCTATTATTTCAAACTCTATGCTAGCATTTATGTATCTTTTTCGCTAAGTTTGTGCTTTTTTACTTTTTCCTTTAGATGCTTAATGTCTGACACACCTACTGAAGTCCATGCAGGATCACCTGCATTCATTACTAAATGGGAATAACAGAAAACCGAATTTTTACTTTCTCTACTGGCAAGTAGAGGAAGTATTGTATTCCACCCAAACATTCGATGCCGACATTTCACCGGAAATATATGTTTTGAGACCCCCTAAATCAAAAAAGAAGCATTTTTAGAAAAAGGTCAGTGTGTATATGTTTCTGTGCTGTGGATGTCTGGACAGCATAACTCAAAAATGAAAAGTCGGTTAAAAACCAAAGTTGGTATTTAAGTTTAATGTCTATCAAGGATGCGACACGAACATTTTGATGAAAATTTCTCCACCCTGAACTACTCTATATATGGAATATTTTTCGAAAATTTTGATTTTCTTGAAAATGGCTCAAACGATTTTAATTAAAATGTCATACGTTTGAGACATTTTTACGACAAATGAAATGTCTATCTTGAATTTTCTGGCTATAGCCCCTGTAGTCGTATTTGCTCTGGTAAACCGCATGAGATAGACCAAATCTTACTATAGAAAAAATGTAGATGTTGCTAAAATACACAATTTATGTCTAAATAATTTGTTTTTGTAGAGTGACCCATTTCGGAGACATGCCTTGTTATTGGTGCGAGTTTTGGAAAACATAATTGTTAATCGTGAAAAGAGAACGGAATATCAAGACTTTAAAAGATTTGAGTATCGCACAAAGCCTACTGTATTCTCATATTCCCCTTCCTCCTAAAAGGAAATAAGCAATAAGATAATTTCTGCAAATGTTTATCTCAACTAACACGAAGAAGATATAGAAATAAGAGTTTGCAAGAGTGGTTAGTATGAGAAGAGAAAGTCATGTGGATGCAACTCATCACATTTTTAATTTCGCATTCGCAAAGCTAGTCCACATACCTGTGCAATGAAAGATTAAATTTTCTGCTACAACCAGTTTTATTTTTGCACGGATTTTGAATTTGTCCAATATTCCACTGCTCATGGTTCACTAATTTTTTCACAGTCCCCGTGAAGATTCACACTATGACAATACTCGAAAGCGCTGCTAAACTGCGTTTGTTTAACAGTTACAACTACTTCCAAACAGCGAATTACATTATTACGTAAAACGTATTTAATATGCCATGCTAGCAGAATTACCAACATGAATGTAATATTAATGTACCTTCTCGGTATCGTTTTATCGGGAACATGCAACACTATACCCTAATTGGTTCAGCTACAACTATGTACTTTAGTTCAGAACTAAATTTCATTTACAATCAGTTTAATTACAAAATTCAGTTTAAGAGGAAGGAGTGTGTATGGTATGCGAGTGGCGGCACTGTTAGCAAAGATCACGAGACGTTCGTTTGTTTCATTCCGATCAGACAGCGTCGGTCTGGGTAGCTCAGTTGCTTACAGCTCCCGCGGGACAAAATTCCGGCACACCAGCGACGCTGATGTGATCCTGGCAATTGATCAGACAGCTCAGAGAAAAGTTATCGCAGGCGCTTTCCTCCTCCAACCGGATGCCGCCCGGATTATGTTTCGTCCCCACACCCTTCGCCTATAGTCGCACCTCTCACTCCACTCCGCTTGCAGTATCCCCAAGATGCGAAGATTCCGGGACGGGTGAGGTGCAGTCCGAAATTGCATCCGTAATGAAAACATCGGCACTCTTCCGTGTATTAGTGATGTAGACACATTTTAAAGGAAACAAAATGGGTAAATAGAAATAGGATGCGTAGGAGTGTATTTTGGCATGACGTCTAATGTCAAGGATATTTGAATTAGTCCTCCTTATGTAATGTTACCTTTCCTTTCTCATTTATATTTATTGGAAGGACTCCATCCTAGAGTCCTTCATTGCCGGGCGCCACTGTAGGCGACATTAACAGTCGAAAAATGAGGACAGGATCTAGCAGACGGACTAAATAGTATCTTGACCTCACCAGATGCTAAGCGACGTGGCTCATCGTAGGAAAGGGGAGCAGAATGATAATTTGCAAGTGTAACAATAAAACGAGAGCACTACAACTCCAAGGCAGGTGAGTTGACCGGATGTTGCCAAGGAACCGGAAGTTCCTCGCGCAAAAACGCAAGTGTGGGCCACTAAAAATAAGAAAGTGGTGGAGAGCGGAAATGATTTAGCAGAGCAGGTCGACGAACCCTTTGTTTGTAAACAATGCCATTATGCAGCTAAGTTCGCGACATGTGCGACTCGGGTAGTAAGAGCATGTGTTCCGTGTAACTTCGTGACACCTGTGTGTAATTGCTAGCGAGGAATCCTGCTTCTTGCTTTCTGTATTACCCACTTACCCTTACAGTTTTCGGCCCCATATCTCCTGAAATGTAGTTCATAAAGCCACGCCCCTACACACTCTCCGCATGGATTTCTGACCTGAGTATTAAAATAGCTTTTCATGACACCTGTGTATTTGATATGGGAAAAAAAAAAAAAAAAAAAAAACTGTGTTGCATTCACATTGCTCTCTCTACTCTTCTACACACCATTTCTACAAAACCTTATTCCTCTATCTCCAACTCTGTCTCATTAGAGACGCTTACGTAATTAGCCACTACTTCCCCACTTCCTCCTCCAGTGGGAGGGTGAATCACCTCTTGCCTGTGACATGTAGAAACGCAACCAGTAATCAGTATCCAGTAACACACAAACAGGCGATTCCACGGCACTTTCTTAGTCATAACTTCTGGGAATGTCCTCAGAAGATCTCTTTATTCTGAATTACTTTTACATAAATGGTAAACAGTAAGATACAAACAGGCTTACTAAATAAAACAAATATGAACCGCCGTAAAATCACAATTTATCTCATACTTTTTCTGTTTTTGTGTGGTTTTTTGTTTTTGACTGAACCATTTTCGAGATACTCTTTATTATTTGTGTGAATTTGCGAATACTTATACCAAATAGGAACATGTTATTCATTTTTTATCTCTTGGCTTTGCAAAGAGAACGGAATTTCAAAGGCATTTCATAGCAACTAGCTCTTAAAACATTTGATTATCGCTTAAAGCCTACTGTATTCCCATGTCCCCTTTGCATCTACAAGAAAATTAACAATAAGATATTTTCTGAAAATACTTATGGCGATTAAAATGAAGTATTTAGACAGAAAAATAAGCGTTTGCAAGAACAGTTTGTATAAGACTACATATATTTGCAAACGGAGTTTCTCCAAATTGAACTATATTAAAAGTCTATAGCGCAATAAGTTATGCGACGATCACTTGGTATATCTTCTAAGGCTTCGACTTGGTGCCAAATATTGAATGACTTCTCAAACGTAAGCAGTACCAAACAAGTCACTAATGAACAAATGTTTATCGCATAAGATTTGAAAGTATGTAACAAAATCGGCAAAATTCGAAGTCCGTTTACTTTTCTAACACTTTATTTTACTCTAAATTTTACTCCAAATGCGCAATTTCCTTCTCGCTGCTAACACAGTTTATAGTGTTCTCTACTATTATAATTCACAACTGTATTTTCGATAATCTTTCTTAGTCTTTCAATGTCTTTCTCCAGTTTTACTGTCCCTTAAATCTTTACTATTACGATACAATCACTCGACGACACATACATAGTCGCTGACAGGCTGGCCGATTCACTCTCGTACCTAAAACTAACTCTACACGACGATTTAAACAACTACTCAAACTGACACCTACTCTATCATTCACTCAACGCTAAAACTGAACTCTAAAAACTGATTAAACTGCTCACTGTCTGTCCTATTTATACTGGAGCAGGCGTGACGTAACTCCTTCGAGTTCTTTCCATGTGCACATGTACCATGACTCAGCAGAGAAGCTTCTACAAGCTTCTTGACACTACGGTGTTATCACACTGTTCAATCTCAAACACAAAGTCGCTAGTTGCCCTGTAGCCTCGGACCTCCTTTATATTTTGGCATCAATGATACGGTCACGCACACACATAGCCGCTCGCCGTATGCAAGGTCACCCGGCCTCTCCTCATTCGTATATTGTTGAAAGACCCAATGTCACAGTACTTTTGGTAAATCAAACGCAACGTAAGTACATGTAACCAACCCGCCACTGCAACACAATGCATGTCCGAGTGTTAAATAGTGGCAAAGTCCGTGTATAGTAGAAGGACGAATATCCAATCTCCCCTCTATTGCAAACGTTGGACATCGCTGCTCTATGTACTTATTGTTAATTGAGATAAACTTTCATATTCTCACTTTTTCACATTTCGATATTATAAAAAGAATTCTGTAAATCTAAGCGACAGTCAGATTTTTTAAAAATAGAATCATTATGTGACGCTTTGAAATGTCATGCTTATTAACTATGTTTAGTAGATTTTCCGGGCTTGTGGGCCGTGGTCGAGTTGGATTACCTTCCTCCGACGTTTCGCTGAAAACTGCGTCCAGCATCTTCAGGGTCAACCTCTGTTATTTTGGTCTAAATTAGCGGCTGCACATAAACTAAAGTTCACTGCAAACTTTCATATTCAATAACAAACAAAGATGAATATGAAAGTTTGCAGTGAACTTTAGTTTATGTGCAGCCGCTAATTTAGACCAAAATAACAGAGGTTGACCCTGAAGATGCTGGACGCAGTTTTCAGCGAAACGTCGGAGGAAGGTAATCCAACTCGACCACGGCCCACAAGCCCGGAAAATCTACTTAACATAGTTGATAATGCCGGCCGTGAAAGCCTCAGCACTTATACCATGCTTATTGTTCGACCACGAGAGAAGTGCCATGTGGTATATTCACATTACTTTCTCTAGTCTATCGTTTATTAGTGGGCATACAAACTATTCTCAACAAAGCTTATTACTTTGTTTACAATGCACGAAGCAAATAGAGAAGCTATTGCATCCTACTCGTACTAAAAATAGCATACCGAGATATCACAGGAAATACCGTTTTGAGGTCGCCTGAATGAAACAATTATTTTTAGAGAGATATACAAAACAGAAAATTTTCCAAATTCAGGTTTATTTATTATCATTTACCGAGAGTCGAAAAAGTCCGAACTGGCTGCCCGGTGTGTAGACCGTTGCATCCTAGGCGTTCGTTGCTGTCTACCGCTGTCCTACAAAGGCGGGGATGAAACCATACAACATTTTTAAAAGTACTTTTAAAGGCTTTACTTATAAACTTTATGAAAGGAGATGCTGAAACTGGCCATTGTCATTGTCCATACACTTTTGGCAGCTCTTTAGGAAATTGTCCACCACTCGCCGTAGTTCACGTTGGGAAATTCTGGCAATTTTCTGGCGGATATTTTGTGAGTGTGCTCTCAATAGTGTATACGACGAAATAGACCCACATTTAATATTTTTCACGGACGAGGCTTGGTTTCACCTTCATGGGTATGCGTGTACACAATATAATCGTTATTGGAGCCCTGAGAAACCTAATATTGTTCATGAAGTACCTCTTGATGACGAAAAAATTGGTGTATGGTGCGCCATTAGCGTAGAAAGATTGATAGGGCCAACTTTTTTCGAGTGAACAGTTGACGCACGTGAATAAACTAGAGAAATTGTCTAGACAGGAGCGTGATTTTGTCTTTTTTTCAACAAAACTCTGCAACAGCTCCTATGGCCTATTTTTCGACGATAATAATTGAAGGTGTGTTTCAGGACAGAATTGTTAGTAGAGATTTGCGGCCCCTACAATCCCCCACCTAACCCCGCGATTTCTATATCTGGGACAACTTAAAATATAAAGTGTACAGGCAAACCCACACACCCTAGAAGAATCAAAACAAAATATCCGTCAGGAAATTGCCAGCATTTCTGAACGTGAACTACGGCGAGTGATGGATACTTCATTACAGAGGTGCCAAAATGTATGGCCAGTTTCAGCATGTTTCAGGTGGTAAGTGATGCCTTTAAAAGTAATTATAAAAATGTTCTATGGTTTCCTCCGGGCCTTTCTAGGATAGCGGCAGACGGCAACGAGCGCCAAGGGCGCAGATAGGCAAAATGCCGCGCAGCAGGTTCGTCTCTGTGTGTTATCATTTTAAAACTAGCTTATTATGTAACCAAATACTAAGCATTCTTAACGACACAACCTATTTCTTTTTTCCTTATTTAATACACGGCTATTGCAGTTTGATACACCTATTAAAATACAAAAAATAGAAACAAAAAGGTTTTAAAAGGCCACTTTCTATTATTCAAAAGGTTTCAAAATGAAAGCATTTGAAGTTATTTATTTTTATTTATTTTTAACTCTTGAAAAGCCTTAAAATGGAACAGTTTTGCAGGTACAAATGAAAACATAGAAGTAATATATGCTGTAAAGTATAAAACTAAAATTTAAAACAAAATATACAGATTGATTTTAAAAATGTGTACAGTAAACATGAATCTTTTAACCCCAAGAACTGGGGTATCAAACTTAAATTGAAAATATTTTAGGACTACTTCAGTGCCTAAAGAGACATTGGGAAATCCCTACATGCAGCAGCAATCTTTTATATTACAAAAAATATTTTTCTTAACAAAAGGATTTAAAATGTCTGCAAAGTTAGTTTTCAAAGCTACATCTTTTGCAGTGCACATTGCAGCAAAGGAACTTATCAACTTAGCATCTTTGGGTCAGCTTAAAACTGAAAAATGTCTTTCTGCATTACTGTTTGTTACAAGTAACGTCAGAAACAGCCTAAGTGTAATTTCAAGATTGGGAAATGATAATTAAGCGTGCTCTTTAATATAAGAATACACTTTAGATAAGTCTGAATCTTTCAAGTTCAACATACATACCTTTAAAAATGTTTACACTCATTTAAAAAGTCTGAACTATTATCTTCAGAGCACAGCGAACAAGGTTAAATAGCGTGGTATAGCCTCTATCCGTCCTTTCTGTGCTTTAAGTTGTAATATTTTACATGTACTTTTGAAAATCAAATCATTGCCGTACATTAAACATTTATATTCTCGACCCTCAAATTTGTTGTCCTATATTTTCGCACCTCAAGTTCTGCCTTCCTTCAGAAGCTCACGCTGGACATATGACCACTTGGCTCTTTGTAAGTCGGCGCGCGCGTGAGTGTGTGTGTGTGTGTGTGTGTGTGTGTGTGTGTGTGTGTGTGTGAGTGTGTGTGTGTGTGTGTGTGTGTGAGTGAGTGTGTGTGTGTGTGTGTGTGTGTGTGTGTGTGTGTGTGTGTGTGTGTGTGTGTGTGTGTGTGTGTGTGAACAGGTTAACTAAAAGACCAAATGTCGGTTACGTACCAAACTTAGTATTTAAGTTTAGTATCTTCCAAGGATGCAACACGAAGGTTTTCAAAAAAAAAAAAAAAAAAAAAATGATACTCCACCTCAATTACCTGTTCCATGGAAAAGTTTTTTGAACATTTTTTAATTTTCTCAAACATGGCTTTGACGATTCTGATAGAAAAGCATATGTTTAAAATATTTTCGTGACAAATGAAATGTATGTATTGAATTTTCTGAGAGTAGCTTTTGAAGTCCTATTCACTCTTGATGATTTTTGCACAATTGGTAAACGGCAAGGGATAGGCCAAATCTTTTTTCTTTTTTTAATTGATGATAATTTTATTGTACATTAGTACTTTACAGTTATGCTCATAAACATGGCAATAACATGACTTGAAACATGGTAAGGACCTTATCCAATGATAAGCCTTATATAATTATTATATTGTCAGGTCTGAATGATGCTTTCTTCTTAATCTTTTCTCTCTTCGAACTTGTAGAGCCCGGTATAGTAGTCTTGAAAGACAGTAGCTATTGTGGTATTTGAAGATCCTGGTGGATGGTTGTATTGCGCACGAACAAGGTGCAATTGTTATGAGTCTAAGGAAACTGTTTTGAAGAGTATGTACACTTTTTATCTGTGAATCAGATGCAGAACCCCAAGTGTCACACCCATATGTCCATATAGGTTGAACCAAGGAGAGGTATATCATTCTTCTGTACTGTAGTTTGAGAGGTGATTTTTCTCGCATTAAATACTGTAACTGGCGAATTATGTCTCTTATTCTACTTACTACATCAGTTATGTGTGGTTTCCATATTAATCTGCAGGGCTAGGAACTTCATGCATTTGCATGTTTTTTCATAGGGGTTAAAAATGTATGCTTTTACATTATGTGCACGAATTATGGAATTTTAAGTTATTTGGACGTGATTTTATGGTGCATATAACTGCATATTTTCTTGATTTTGATAAATGCATATTATTTCAATACTATAGCCTCTATATAGTATATTTTAATGATTTTTATGGTTTTTTCCCAACTGGATAATATTTTTCATATTGGTAGTGTTGCATATGATGATGTGAGAAGCAATGCTGAGTCATGTTGTTATGAAGTGAATCCCCTGTTTACATCCTTTCATTATATGTTTGTGCGTAGAGAATAATCAGTGCGTTATCTGAGAGGTTTATATTAACAAAGATAAAGTGCAGGTCAACGTTTTGAGCAGCACGATTATATAAAACGCTTGCCTCTGCGTGGTCTTCAAAAGTAACAGTGTTGTGAACTGGTTCCCTCCAAATTAAATTAGGCGTATAAAATGTTAAAAAGCTCTTCAAATGCCGAAAATAAAACCAACTTAGAGTGGTAGATTAATTAATTTACAGAAAGAGTTTTCGGGTGATTTAATATCTACAGATAATAGGGCACTGTTTTGTGGAGCGTGTGACAAAAATAGAGGGAGTGAGAAAAGATTTCAAATAGTTCAGCACATAAACACAGCAAAAAAAAAAAAAAAAAAAAAAGGAGAATTTAATCAGAAAACTCGCAAACAAATAACCTGTTCTAAAACAATTAGTAGAGCCCAAGAGGAAGCAGGACACATGACCTGCGAAACGTCGGCAAGCAACGCCTACATGACGCGGCCTACACCGGAAGAGCCAAGAAAAACAATTAGTAGAGTGTTTAGGAAGAAGGGTTACTGAATTTTCCTATGACTGGTGCCAAATATTTTTAGCTGCTGATATTCCCTTGCTCAAAATTAATAATCCGATATTTAAAAGCTTTCTTGCCAAGTACACTCGACAACATGTGCCTGAAGAAAGTACACTGCGTAAGACTTATGTAGGGCATTGTTACAATAACGTATTGTCAAATATACAAAATTTAGCGGATCAGTTTGTGTGGTTGCCTGTTGATGAAACCTCTGATTCTGAACGCCATTCTATTGCTAATATAATCGTGGGTGCCTTAAATATTGAACAAAAGACTACAGCTTATCTCCTTAATATGTGCAAATTGTCGCCCACTGACAATGTAACTGTGACACAGTTTGTGATGGACTCTTTGAAATTACAATGCCCATGTGGAATCGAATACAACGGTTGCTTTTATTTGTTACCTTATATGGTAAAATCAGGAAAAACTCTCAAAGGTATTTTTCCTAACTTAATTCAAATAACTTGCTAGGCACACGCTCTTCATCGAATTTCTGAGACAATACGCGATTCTTTCCCACTGGTAGATAGATTTGTGTCCAGTACAAAGAGAATTTTTGTTAAATCTCCTAAAAGAGTTAAGTTGTTTAGATCAACAGCACCTAATATCCGACTTCCTCCTGCATCAGTGTTAACTCGATGGGCAACATGGGTCGATGCAGTTTTATATTATGCTGAGCACATAGAAATAATCAAAGAGGTTGTTAATTCATTGGACTCGAACGATGCTTCATCAATACAAACTGTGCAAAATATTCTGTCAGGCACTGGGTTAAAGAAGGATCTTAGTTTCATATCTCCCTATTTTTCTTTCTTACCAACAGCCATAACGGCATTGGAAACTGCAGGATCTCCTTTACATGAATTAGTTACTGTGCTTGAAAAAAACAATATGTGATCTAAGTTCGATTCCTGGTAGCATAGGACAAAAAGTGAAAGAGAAAGTGAATTATGTAATTTCAAAAAATTCTGGTTATAAACAGATGGGTGATATTCGAGACATCCTCGAAAGAAAACCATCTGTCAGACCAAGAGAGTTGACTCTCTCTGTGAAACAGTTAACATCATTTTAATATGCCCCTATAACATCTTGTGACGTGTACAGAAGTTTTTCACGTTACAAAAGTGTTTTGCCAGACAATAGACGACGTTTTACTGTAGAAAATTTGTGTGGCGTTGGTTGTGAACTGCAATTTAGCAGTTAATACTAGCAGCGGGACCACTTGTGCTTCAACCTCTAAGGAATAAGGTAACTTTACTATTTACACTAACTCGTCTAGTGCAAAGGGACATGAACTGTTCTAATGAAATAGTGCATATTTCTTGGCATATTTTGAAGTTTTTAAGAGCATATTTGCATGCATATTTCAGTGTTTTTTAGAGCATGAACTTCCGAGCCCTAATAATCTGTTATCTAACATTAGCTCAAGGTACCTAACTGTATCAGTTTGCGGGGCGTCCTCGCCACACAGACTTATAGAATGGTTTAGCACATTGATTTAGTATGTAAATTTCACGAATTTTGATTTGTTGCATTCACTAAGATCTTCCATTTTTACAACATTGTTAAATTTGTGTGACGTACATCTGTAGCTTAAATGAGGATTTATTACCATCTCCTTTGCTCTGAATTGCGACATCATCGGAAAATTGAGCAACTGTGACTTCATTTGATGCCGGAAGGTTAGAGACATAGATGAGGTACAATATAGGACCCCATCCACTTCCTCGAGGAACACCAGACTTGATTTCGCAGCACTGAGATTGAAATTTTCTACATTTAACTGAAAAAGTTCTGTTTCGAAGTAGAATTGTATGATCATGTAGAAAGTGTCACGAATTTTTTATTTAAGTTTATAAAACAGGTCTTCATGCCAAACCTTATTGAGCACCTTTTGGGTATCCAAGAATAACCATCACATA
The DNA here is from genome assembly GCA_030765045.1 of Tenodera sinensis. Classification (NCBI taxonomy): domain Eukaryota; kingdom Metazoa; phylum Arthropoda; class Insecta; order Mantodea; family Mantidae; genus Tenodera; species Tenodera sinensis. Next base: position 139,278,971 of record CM060963.1, read on the forward strand.
CCATATTTTCTTCATAAGTGCTCAAAATGACATTGACGAATCGATGCAATTGTTGGCAATTATGACTGCATCTATAACTAAACTGAGTGTCAGGAATAGCAGACTTCAGATTAACCATTAATTTAGGAAGTAAAAGACGCTCGAATAACTTGGAGAATAATGGAAGAAGACTGATAGGTCGGTAGCTGCTTGGATCTTTCTTGATTTTGTCCGGCTTGTGTATCATAACTATTGCTGCATGTTTCCATTTCTGAGGGAAGTAGGTGTTCGCCGTATTGCATTATATATCTGGGTTAAGAATACCAATGTTTTCCTTGGGAGTGCTTTCAGTAATGGTAAAACTACACATTTGGTCATATCCGGGAGCCTTTCCTTTTGGATGTCTATCACTTGAATTAAGCATCTGACCCGGAGTAAAGTAAGTTTCAGAAGGTGATAACTGTAATCGCGTCTGCAGCGCTTTTTCAATGTTCTTGTTAAATGTAAAATCATGCACAGGATTTGGCTGAAACTGTTGTACTAGTACTTCTGAGAATACGTAAGATTTTTCCTGAAATGTTGCACACCAATTACCATCGATATTTAAAGGTGGAGTACCATCGTTCTCTATTGTTAAAGTTTTTAATTTCCTCCAAAGAGAACCATCCTTACAATTGAGATTAGACAGTGCAGCTTGATTACCTGCATCTCTTTCTTCTTGCAGTGCTTCGCGAAGATGGCGGGCCGCTCTATTACATACCTACTGCTTTATGGGGTTGGTACTGCGTCCGTAACCACAACCTACGATATTCTTTCTGTCAGTCAGTGCGAGACCGCTGTGAAAGATACGTCGCACAGTGGGGTATTTGCATCCAAAATTCAAATTTTGAAAGTCAATTCTGACAAAAATGAAACGCTCGATATGGTAGCCAGATAGATACATCTTATACAACGCTGAATATATTTCTCCACATAAACAGCTGAGTGTATATAGAGCATCAACTTGGAACCTCTTACGCTACTCGTCTGACAGTTTTGTGCGATGAATAAAAGTGTTGTTGCGAAGCTAATGGTACATACTTGTGCATAATGGATTATCCTCAGGCAGGAATGTACTAACTAATCAGCCGCATTATGCTTTAAAAGTTCTCTATAACGAATCATTTTAAGCGTCTACAAATTATTCACTATAAATTTGTTTGTTTGAGATATTACGTTTAAGTTCGAATAGATTACTTATACTTCAGGGTGCGTCTTAGTATTTTTGTTGATAGCATTGAAAAGAATAATACTTTGTTATATACAAGACGCACCTTTGCGCCCCTTTTGTTTTTAATGTATGATTTTTTAATTGCTGCGTGAAGTTTTTATTTTTAAGTTACGGTTATAATAAATATCATTGGTATCTTCCTGAATAGGTGTTTGCTTTTAATTTTATTTTAAAACTACCTGGAATCACCTTCGTTAAACGCAAACAAAATTTGGACTTACTGAAAGAGCGCAATGATAATGACATCAAGAAAAGATTGGATATGTGGAGAAGGGGAAGTTTAACGATTTAAACACACATTTTCATACATTAAATCAAATATTAAAGTTAGGGGTTAGCTACTTAGGAAATCGAAAATAGATTCTTGAAAAACGACAGTAGCGGGCTTCAAGTTACCTTGGAAATAGCTATTGCAATTATTTCACCTTAGCATGCACGTAGACCACCTAAGGCGTTCGAGTCAAGTGACTGAAACAAAAGGCGAAAGACAGAAGACCTTCCTGCTGAAGTGGATCCAGAAATACTAATCTATATTACCCAAATGAAATTGCGAGCTGCAGGCAAAGTAGATGCTGCCAGAGTGATGAAGGATTTCACAAAATCCTCTCTACGAGCCACTAAATACAGAAAGGCTTATGCTTCCAGTCTAAAACAGAAACTGAGGAAGTAAATGTCTCCAATGGAAGCTTTGTCAATATTTGTCCAAGTGGCAAATAATATAATATTATAGAAACAACTGAGAAGGCAATGCATCCTTGTTACAGTTATTTGCAGAAGGCTAAAAGGAATGGTATCCTCTTCCAGAGTCTTATTCAGGGACATCAACTTGTGGAAAAATCGACTTGCAATATTTTTTTAAATCATGCATTAATGTTCTATTTATAAGATGCAATCAAAGCTCTTACTGATGAAAGAAATTCTCTGCAGATGATCTGCACATGGGGTTGTGTTGGATCACAACAAACTCAGTTCAAACAAAAGTTTGAAAACAATGCACATTCTGATACAAACATGTTTCAAAGCTCGCTAGTGCCTCTATAAGTTACAGAGGCGTATATTGTGGGCAATCAAAGCTATCACCGAGGTCCATATCTAAAGTAAATTAGAAATTAATATGCAATATTAATAATAATTGCAATACCAACCAGTTTCCCTTATGAAGAATTAGCGTGTCGGATGGAATATGTCTCGTTCTCTACAGTTGAATAGAAAGGAGATAGGGCTTCGGATGCTTGCTGCCGCAGCCTTCACTACAATGCGGTAAGAGAGGTGAGGTGGCGAAATGCAGAAATAAAGACCAATGTTAAGGCTTTGGAATCTCGTGTTGCTATACCCACGAGCGTCTCTGAAATGAGTCGTGTGAACACGACTGGCCTGTAGTCAGCATGAACGCTCTGTTTTTAAGGCTGTGCGATTATTACGGTCATCAACAGCTGTATTAGTACCATTTATTTCATAGTGCACGGTTTACCAAGACAGTTGCTAGGCCTAATTCTTCGAAACGGGTGAACAATGTGTAATAAAACAATTAGTAAAACGACCATACTCGCAGTTGAAATACGAGGATAAGTTAGCATAGTAAAACAGGAAAGGCCTACTGCAGCTCTTCCACACTTGCAGCCTGAGCAGAACGCAAAAAAAAAAAAAAAAAAAAAAAAAAAAAAAAAAAAAAAAAAAAAAAAAAAGATCTGACGTGTTGCGCTCACATGAGTTTCTCTACTCTTGTACTAACCATTATTACAAACTCTTATTCCTTAATCTTCTTCGTGTTTGTTAAGATAAACATTTGTACAAATTATCTTATTGCTTATTTCCTTGTAGGTGTAAGGGGAATATTGGAATACAGTAGGCTTTGTGCGATAGTCAAATCTTTTAAAGCTCTGAGATTCCGTTCTCTTTGCACACTGAACAAAAACATGAGCAACGATGTTGCATTTCGCGAAAGTTTTTACGTTTTCCGAAACTCACACACATAACAAGGAATATCTCCGAAATGGTTTACTCTACAAAAAAATTTATTCGGACATAAATTGTGTATTTTAGCAAGACCTGCATTTTTCTATATTATGATTTGGTCTATCTCTAACGGTTTACCAGTTATGCAAAAGTCGTCCAGAGTAAATACGACTACAGGAGCTATAACAAGAAAATTCAAGATAGACATTTCATTTCTCATAAAAATGTCTCAAACATATAACATTTTAATCAAAATCGTTAGAGCTATTTTCAAGAAAATCAATATTTTCGAAAAATGTTCCATGTAAAGGGTAGTTTAGGGTGGGGCTATTTTCTTCAAAATCTTCGCGTCGCATCCTTGAAAGACATTAAACTTAAATACCAACTTTGGGTTTTAACTGACTTTTCGTTTTTGAGTTATGCTGTCCACAGACTGAAGACAGACAGACACAAACACACGCGCGCGCGTGCGCGCGGATCTTTTTCTAAACATGCTTTTTTTTATTCAGGTGGTCTCAAAACATATATTTCCGGTAAAATTTCTACATCGAATTTTTGGGTGGAATACAATACTTCCTCTACTTACCAGTAGAGAAAGTAAAAATAAGATTGCTTAGGAAAGATATCTTAATATAAACAATTGCAAGTACATATATGTGGTAACTGGTGCATGCGAATTAAACTTTATTACTGGCCATGCTTGTTTGCAACTGAGAAAATGCCCTGAAATACGACGGCTTTTGCAAGCTTAGCGTTTTAATCACAAACTTTGGATAAACATAAGAGATCAATATTCTTCAAATGGGATTTGAAGAAATATGGTCAAAACTATGAGCGTTGCTAATGAAGAGGACGGAGAAAGGCCTAGAAAGAGAAATTGTCATGAAGATGAAACCCATTCTTCGTACTTAGGGATTTTCTGTGAAGTCCTGAACACGTTAATAATTCAAACTAAATTAAGATTTAAATCACGGAAACAGTTGACATTTCTGGCCTTACTGGATTTTGCGAGTTACATAAAAGTTTTCCAGCAGAAGTATTATGTGAACCGAAAGAACCATATGTTTCCTATTTTGATGTACTGTCTTTTAAAAACGAACTGCAAGTGTTATATTCACATTTGTTCCATTTACATGCGCCTTTAACTACAAAGGTCATAACGGCAGCCTCTCCCATGGTGTTACTCGTTTAACATTGGGTTTACTTAAAGTTTTCTTTTTTGTTCTTTTTTTAATTCACACTATCATTCATACTTTCAGACTCTGGAGAGGATAAGAAATAATCGTGTCTGCAGAAAAATTCCTAACCCCCTGCCAGGAATCAAACACGGGACCCCTTGCATAGCAAGGTAGGTGCTCTACGGGCTGAGTTTGAGGGCCCAGCCTCAAAAGTTTTCTGACGAGTCCGTTCAAACCATTGTAAATTATATGAAATCAAATGGACTGTGATATGTTTATAAAGTATGTGAACTAGTTTTAACATTACCTTCCACTACTGCAAGCGCATAAAGGAGTTTTTTTAGCCTTGAAACGAATTGAATCTTACTTACGGGCAACAAAAACACAAATTCGCCTGCGCAACTTGGTTTTTCTATCGGTGGAAAGAGGCATATTTTGTTTCATTAAGAAGACACCAGGAGAAATTGTTTTGTTACTGTGGCAACGCAATTTACCCGTACAGGAAGACGGCTAGAATACATTTATATATAAACAGGTACGGTAAAATTGTTCATTTTAGTTTTAGAATTGTTGTGTAGCTTGTTTCAAGAAAAAAAATATTTAAATGCACTGTTCATGAAGTTAACATTTAATCAGAAACCTCTTATTGTCCGGATATGGTAGGCCTAGCCTTTTTGTAGCTTTTAACGCCTGCTTTTACTACATACGGCACCGCAGGTGGTCTGATGATACATGGAATGAAGATGGAGCGCTGGTGGAATGAGATGACGGGGGATACCGAAGAATGTGAAGGAAACCCTCCTCTGCGCCTTTTTGTTCATCATGAATTATTCCACTGGCAGTTGTGCGCCGTAAACCACACCGCTACTGCTACTGAATTCCACATGCGGTCGCCTGGGATCGAGGCAAATGGTCGAACTCTCGTGGCCTAAGTCACAATCGCAGCATACGCTACTGACAAGTAATCTCTCTTAGGGAAACCACAATGATTGTGAGTAGGGTATATATAGCGACTCTGGCTCAAGAAGTGGCATAAGTGACATGTTTCCTTTGGCTCAATTAGCATAACAATACACCCCCCCCCTCCCCCCCTCCCCCCTCCCCCCACATGTGGGAATTTCCAAAAGGTAATAGCGACTCTGGCTCACTTAGCATAAATGTCCCATTAATCAAATCCACCCCTCCCCACCTCCCCCTCCCCTCCCCCCTTAAGTGACATGGGTATTTCTTTGGACACGTGGGAATTCCGAAAACAGAGAGGGTGGATGGTCTGTCGCGATCAGGATGACAAAGGAAGGATAATTAATGACCCCCCGTTCCCCTGACCCTCCTATTCTAGTGTCTGCATGTGTTTTCGAAAGAAGAACGCGAGGGTAAGAAACCCTACAATGAATGGATCCTTACAGATCTTGATATATTTATGTGACAGTTGGAAATGTTTCCCTCTGACAGTTTTGAAAAGAACAAGGCTTCATCTTGCAAGGGGGCGAGCATAGAGGATGACAAAGGAAGGGAAACAGAGAGGGTGGATGGTCTGTCGCGATCAGGATGACAAAGGAAGGGTAATTTATGACCCCCGTTCCCCTGACCCTCCTATTCTAGTGTCTGCAGGTGTTTTCGAAAGAAGAACGCGAGGGTAAGAAACCCTACAATGAATGGCCCCTTTCAGATCTTGATATATTTATGTGACAGTTGGAAATGTTTCCCTCTGACAGTTTTGAAAAGAACAAGGCTTCATCTTGCAAGGGGGCGAGCATAGACATACACATTTTTCCTGTCTGAACAGGCTTAGTGTTTTTCTCTTAACAAAGCAGCCAAAGATCGCCCACCTGCAGGAAGAAACCTTTTCAATAGCGAAAGGATACTTCTGTATTGACGCGTGGACCACCCATGTGGTCCCCCACTGCGAGGGTTTCCCTGCCTTCCCATTGTGTTGAATGTCCGTCCAACCCCCCCAACACTTCAATGGTTCCCACACAGTGGGGACAAAAGGAAACCTGTAACATAACTCTTAGCAGAAAAACAAACTTGCAGTTCGACATAACGAAACTTTTACTTTTACACACGCATTCTTCCGAAGAAAAACCTATTCTCACTGAAATTTTCGGACCGCACACATCTTTGACTTTGCACTAGCCATTAAGCGGAAGGGTAATGAGGCTTTTACATTCACAAGGCTTTATCGGTCCACTTTTCCTGTGTCATGTTTTCTAGTTTTTTGTTCTTTATTTATCTATTTTGTTTATTTTGGATTCCTTATGGACTTCAATGATGTCCCGCACAATCAACGCAAGCACTATCTCACGATCTTTTACGCTCATAGAGTTCTCTCTACACACGTTTCTTACTGTGACATGATTGTTTGCATTCTGTTAATCCTCATGAAAATACTGGCTTATACTCGCATTTAATTTCAGTATTATTTTATAAATAACGTTATTTTATACTTGCAACATTCATTTTGTGTATAGTATCATGTTCGACGATCAGAGAGGCTGTTTCTCGTTTCTTTCAAGCAAATTTAAGCTTTGACAACATGTTACTTAAGCTGAAAATATTGTCTCGTCTGTTACCCTCACGCAACTTTCTCTACTCTTGCCCTAACAATTAATACAAAATGTTATTTGCACTAACATCTTCGTGTTAGCTGAGATAAACGTTTTCACAAATTATCTCCCTGCTTATTTCCTTTTATGTGCAAGGGGGGATATTAGAGTAAGGAAGGCTTTGTGTACTGATCAAAAGCTACATGCAATTCTACTGAAAAAGCATTCACAAGGGAATTTTTTGGGTCCATCCACATCTCTTGACTTCGCATTTGTTTATGTTCCCAAAACTCAACTAAAATCATGGAAATATCTCCAAAAAAATCCTACAGGCACACACACATACTCACACGTAAACACACACACACACATACACCCCGCACACAGGCACACAAATACACATGCACACCTACACACATGAATGCACAACCACACGCACATACTCACACGTAAACACACACACACATACACCCCGCACACATGCACACAAATACACATGCACACCTACACACATGAATGCACAACCACACACACACACACACACACACACACACACACACACACAAACAGACATACATACGCGCAAACACACGCACAAAACCGCATAAGCTTCATTTATAATTTCCTTAAATTAAGGACTTTATGTTAGCCAATGCATCACTTTTCACAAGGATACTCTACTCAGTTTTCTTTGTGAAATATCCGGGTGTTTAAGAGGACACTTATTTATACATTTATTTTCTTGTTTATAGTATCTTACGAGATTACTATGCTTGTTTAATCCTAGCAAGTAATATTTTTTAAATCGCACCAAAGAATAACGATACCACAATGCAGGAACAGTAAGCACCCGAGGAACGTAGCTGAATCATTGAACCATCAGCAATACAGGTTTCAAAGTAATGGGCAAATTTCAAACACTAAGTAATATCTCGCCTTATTATTAGTTTCTTTATTGACAAATTCGAGAGTTCTGGTCAAAGTAATTACTGCAATAACATATGTTAACATATATAATAACCCCTTTCAATCATACAGAAAATTCTTTTGACTTCATTTCTACATAAACACAAATATTAAAAATCTGATGTGTTACACTCACGTGACTTCTACCCTCTTGTACTTCCCATTCTTACAAAATCTTATTCCTATATCTTCTTCGTGTTAGTTGAGATAAACATTTGTACAAATTATCTTATTGCTTATTTCCTTGCAGGTGCAAGGAGAATGTTAGAATACTGCAGGCTTTTCTGCCATAGTCTAATGTTTAAAAGCTTTGAGATTCTGTTGTCTTTGCACACTTAAGATATAAAAAATGAACAACAATGATCCATTTCACGAAAGTTCTAAGTTTTTCCGAAACTCACACACATAACAAGGAATATCTCCGAAATGATTCACACTACAAGAAAATTTATTCAGTCGAAAATTGTGTATTTTAGCAAGATCTATATTCTCTATAGTATGATTTGGTCCATCTCTAACGGTTTACCAGTTATGCAAAAGTTGCCCAGAATAAATACGACTACAGGGGCTTCACCCAGAAAATTCAAGAAATTAATAAACGTATGACATTGTAATCAAATCGTTAGAGCAATTTCCAAGAAAGTCAAAATTCTCGAAAAATGTTCCATGTAAAGGGTAGTTAAGGGGGATATTTTCTTTTCAAATTCTTCGTGGCGCATCCTTGAAAGACATTAAACTTAAATACTAACTTTGGTTTAACCGACTTTTCGTTTTGAGTTATGCTGAGCACAGACTGACACACACACACACACACACACACACATGCCTACACATACACACACACACACACATTTTAGCAAACACACCTACACTCACACACACATTTAGACATGCACACACACGCACACACACACACACACACACACACACATACACACACTCCATCGCCCATACACACACACACATGCACACCCACACACATACACGCACCTTTTTGTAAACCTGCTTTTTTGGATTCAGGGGGCCTCGAACATATATTTCCGGTGAAATCTTGACTTCGAATTTTTGGCTGGAGTACGATACTTCCCCTATTGACCAGTAGAGAAAGTAAAAATAGAGGTTGCGACAACTGAGCATAAAAAATACACAACGCTAATTTCATTTCAATATATGAAACTCCTGATATTATTCTTTGTTATCAAATGATTAAAAATTGAAGAGACAGAATAATGAAATTTCATTCATCTTACCCTTGCTATTGAATAAAGTTAGTGAATGAGACCTGATGCTCTGAAAGTATTTATTTTTTCTCAAGTAGTAATAGATAAGGGGTTAATAAAATCTCAACAGGAACTTTTTGTCACTAGATGTAAGTTTATTTAATAAGTTTGCCAGTTTATAGCAGGTTTGTATAAAACAATTGTACTATTAAATCTTACAATCCAGAGGCTTTTAAGGGGAGAATATGTTTGGAAACAACTCAAAGAATGAGTGAAAACTGCGTACCAATATTCATTACAAATACAAACCAAAACGGATAAGTGGGGCTTGTAGACAGAATAGAAAACGAGCTCTATGGTGTTAAAGGAAATTAAAGGCGCAAAACTCCTTATGTGACTTAATCCCTGGGAATGGCTGATGGTAGCATGGAGATGGGAACAATAACAATGATAATGAATAGGAATCCCGCCAGCCTATATTTTAAACATTTTGTTCGGTGTTATTCATCTTTATTTTTTAGTGAAGCATAACATTTCTTGTCATTTCTTTCTGAACCTTCAGCATTCAGTTCATTGAATAAGAAAAGAGAATAAAGACATCATTCAGATGTTCATACATTCATTTTAAATTACATTAAAGGCTGGCTTTGTCACTTTCATCATAAAACAAGCTATTATGTATATCATTTCACAGTATCCAAATATTGGAAAGAAAGCTAACTTCTTAGTTTAGCCAATAGAAACAAAGTTCGGCGGGGTGGGGGGTAGCTGTTTTACTGCGCAGCTGCACAGGTGTGGTGGGGGAAAGCATTCTAACCTATAAAAGGGTACACCGTCCGCAGGAGTGAACGGACTCACAAGACACACAGGTGTGATTGCAGTTCTAGAGGGCGAAACATCAGTTGGCATTTACACATCACTGCAACAATAACATACATTCCATAATGGCAGGTAAGCCCATTTTATTATACTTTAAAGAAACATTTTGGTGTCTTTCTACGAGTGAAAGTCATTAAATAGGAACAAAATACGCAGAAAAAAGTTTTTATATGTTAAATGACATGTATTTCCTTACAATGGACTTGAAATTATCAGCTCATCATTCATTGCCTTTACACATTGAAAGATTAAGTCAAAGTGGAAATCCGAACTAACGATGAAATTGCCAAATGTAGGAAAACACGATAACTTTTTTTTCCCACTATTCATTAAATGTTTTCTTTTGTTGTTATTTTTATTATTATTCTTTTATTCTTTTGTAGGAAACATCGACAGGGCAAATGAATCTAACACGAGCATCAATGGCTCGCTCCCTGGACGTTGCACAACACGACTTGACAAAGTTACAATGCCAGTTAGGCCCAATAAATGCAGTTGTGATAGTTGTAAAAATATTTCATCACTGAAAAGTCTACTGGGGGAAATTCAAGGTAAGAATTATTAAATATTGAAATGCTAGTTTATATTGTTCCTTATTTGTCTCATTGTAGGAATTCCATCGTAAGCAATTTTTGTGTACATTCTGTCTTCCAGCGTTAGCATTTCAGCTCCAAACCATATGTTCAATCGAAATATCATATATGATATTTTGTTTTTCATCATTCATCTGACTTATAGTATCCCTTTTAATACTCTCTTCTTCATATCAAAGTGACTTATCTCAAATAATCTGTCTCTAAGCCAAAAACATTTTCTTTTATACCTGAATTAAATATAGTCTTTTATTCAATCTTTAATAAATGTTCACTTGCTGAATATGAATATCCACTTCAAATATTATAACACCATTAATTAATTTTATTGTTTCATCTTACTTCAGGCCCATATGAACCAATGGACCTTTCATTGAATCGCCAGCCTAAGGAGCAGCACACCATGAGACCTTCACAAACAGCTTTACACAGAGAATCAGCGCAAAAGAGGGAATTATACCATAAATCACTTTGCGATTGCAAGATCGCTAATCAAGCTGGGAAGAGCACATCTTCTTCAATATCGCAGAGTAATAAGCAGCCGCATGAAAACACCCATCAGATTACAGATGAACAATTATATCAACAACGCAAGTACAGCTGGGAACCTTCAAATAAAAGATGTCATACTCATACAAGGGAGCAATTCAACAGCCCGCAGCAAAGAACTCAACAAAACTTAAAGGAATTGATCGAAAACAAGACAAGGATATGTATTCATACCTGTGAAACTATGAAATGTGATACTTTGAAAATTACCATAGAACTTATTTTATAATTCAATAAGATTTCTTAGAACAGATAACCAGCTCTTATTGAGATACGTTATTGACTTTGGCAGGGACTCTAGGTCATATCTAACGACAGTAACAATCATTCATCATGTAATTCATGCTTAGCCTGCAGAGTCGCAGTTATCAGAAGTAACAGGTATTCTATTTTATTCCAAGGGCGGAAAAACAGCGTGATAGACACAGAGAGAGAGAGAGAGACTGCCTGTTATGTGCAGGTGTTTTACCATATTTATGAATTCTGAATAATATCCACAGGCATTTAGCCTGAAGCAGTATCTACTTATATTGTGAAATCATCAATTATGTTGAAATGTAAAACGATTTTGATTCATTTAATAAAATTTATGAATAGAAATATCAGCGTTATCATTTAACCTGTCGTAACCTATCCTAGACTAAGCAAGCCTACCCTATCCAAATTTAGCCTATCTTAACTAGGAATGCATGCAGGAATAACATAATGCATGATATAAATTAACAAAAGAACATAATTACAATCAGATAATTTTATTTAACTTATAAAGATGAATACACTACCATTACCATTCAGAAAGCAAGCATATACTATTGAAAGACAATACATATATATTCATTTCATTTCTTAATCATTCAATGATGCCAGTCGATTTCAGTTCATTGATAATTCCTTGAATTTCCTTATAGTGATTCTGTCCGGTCGATTCTTGTGACATGATTAATAATCGTAAACGTTTTACTAATTCATTTGGATCGAACCAAGGATATTCCATGCGAAAAGCAGCACTTGATGAAGGAGCATCTTGCATGTTATCGGAGACTTGGAGATTATTACTTTCTTCCAATGAAGTCATGTTTCCAGATGTTTTTACAAGGACGCTTAGCGTTGATTTTCCATCTTCATTATTAGATGTTTCATCAATCCCAGACTTTTCACTCTCTTGCAACGGAAATGCCCCTGATTCAGAATTAGCTATATTGTTCACAGGAGCATTAGAAACTTCTTTCTTGCATACTTTATTATGGCGTTCAAGCCTACTCGTTGTCCTATTCTTTAAAGTCTGCCCACACTCACAGCATTTGAGGAAACGATGCTTTCCAAGACTAATATATGAAAAATTAAGTCTTGCATATTTTGAGCAATACAACCTTTTACTGTGATCACTCATAGTGAAATGCAGCTGAAGCTGACAATAACCGTTTTAAGCAAAAGTTAGAGATGCTCGATATTTTATACATTGATTGTTCATATGTCAAATATAAACTCGCAACAATGCAAAACAATTTAGTGTAAGCAGACACCCTAAGTAACCACAGGTGACCACGGGTGACCAAGGGTGACCATGGGTGACCACGGGTGACCAAGGGTGACCACGGGTGACCAAGGGTGACCAAGGGTGACCATGAGTGACCAAGGGTGACCAAGGGTGACCAAGGGTGACCATGGGTGACCACGGGTGACCACGGGTGACCAAGGGTGACCATGGGTGACCACGGGTGACCAAGGGTGACCATGGGTGACCAAGGGTGACCAAGGGTGACCATGGGTGACCAAGGGTGACCATGGGTGACCACGGGTGACCAAGGGTGACCAGATTAGGTGACCACGGGTGACCACGGGTGACCAGGGTGACCATGGGTGACCACGGGTGACCAAGGGTGACCATGGGTGACCAAGGGTGACCAAGGGTGACCATGGGTGACCAAGGGTGACCATGGGTGACCACGGGTGACCAAGGGTGACCAAGGGTGACCAAGGGTGACCAGATTAGGTGACCACGGGTGACCAAGGGTGACCATGGGCGACCATGGGTGACCAAGGGTGACCATGGGTGACCACGGGTGACCAAGGGTGACCATGGGTGACCAAGGGTGACCAGATTAGGTGACCAAATAGGTGGCCCGTGACCCAAGCACGTACGTGAGCAAAATAAGTGCAAGCTAATGTGAGACTATCAAACATTCAAAATATATAACCTAAACCTAACCTAAGCTAACATAATGTTACCTGAACCTGTTTGCTTGAATCTACACACTGTAACTATTTTAATTGAGGATTTCATTCTGCTTGCACCAACAAATATAACATTACCTAAGCTGAATTCTTCTATTTCAAACTTTTATTCTTGTAACACATGCACTAAGTCATCCCATCCCATACAAATATTCAATTTCCGTATAACATAGTCTAATCTACTCTTAATGTGTTTCATGTCTCTTAAGACACGATTCAACATTCAGAGAACAATGTCTCAGGTCGATTCTATAGACACAATTAACAAATCATTTCTGGAAAGTAATGTTATTCCACTATTCTTCCATACATCACCCCTACAGGTTATTCACACCAATCAGATAAACATATATCCTACCTCACCTAACTCTAATCTAAATTCAAGCAAACTAATAAGAGAATGCTATTGTATTGTAGATGCTCTGATGAAGTCAATGTGATCATTTCCTCTCATATACAAGTATTCAATACTCTGAACACCAAACCTGGCTTAATATTCTTGATGGCACATAAAATAAATCACAATTAATTATCTTGAGAGCAAGGTGTTTCGATTATCTTCTGGCGTGCTTGATTTTATGTGCTATCAAGAATATTAAGCCAGGTTTGGTGTTCAGAGTATTGAATACTTGTATATGAGAGGAAATGATCACATTGACTTCATCAGAGCATCTACAATACAATAGCATTCTCTTAATAGTTTGCTTGAATTTAGATTAGAGTTAGGTGAGGTAGGATATATGTTTATCTGATTGGTGTGAATAACCTGTAGGGGTGATGTATGGAAGAATAGTGGAATAACATTACTTTCCAGAAATGATTTGTTAATTGTGTCTATAGAATCGACCTGAGACATTGTTCTCTGAATGTTGAATCGTGTCTTAAGAGACATGAAACACATTAAGAGTAGATTAGACTATGTTATACGGAAATTGAATATTTGTATGGGATGGGATGACTTAGTGCATGTGTTACAAGAATAAAAGTTTGAAATAGAAGAATTCAGCTTAGGTAATGTTATATTTGTTGGTGCAAGCAGAATGAAATCCTCAATTAAAATAGTTACAGTGTGTAGATTCAAGCAAACAGGTTCAGGTAACATTATGTTAGCTTAGGTTAGGTTTAGGTTATATATTTTGAATGTTTGATAGTCTCACATTAGCTTGCACTTATTTTGCTCACGTACGTGCTTGGGTCACGGGCCACCTATTTGGTCACCTAATCTGGTCACCCTTGGTCACCCATGGTCACCCTTGGTCACCCGTGGTCACCCATGGTCACCCTTGGTCACCCATGGTCGCCCATGGTCACCCTTGGTCACCCGTGGTCACCTAATCTGGTCACCCTTGGTCACCCTTGGTCACCCTTGGTCACCCGTGGTCACCCATGGTCACCCTTGGTCACCCATGGTCACCCTTGGTCACCCTTGGTCACCCATGGTCACCCTTGGTCACCCGTGGTCACCCATGGTCACCCTTGGTCACCCGTGGTCACCCGTGGTCACCTAATCTGGTCACCCTTGGTCACCCGTGGTCACCCATGGTCACCCTTGGTCACCCATGGTCACCCTTGGTCACCCTTGGTCACCCATGGTCACCCTTGGTCACCCGTGGTCACCCATGGTCACCCTTGGTCACCCGTGGTCACCCGTGGTCACCCATGGTCACCCTTGGTCACCCTTGGTCACCCTTGGTCACCCATGGTCACCCTTGGTCACCCTTGGTCACCCGTGGTCACCCTTGGTCACCCGTGGTCACCCATGGTCACCCTTGGTCACCCGTGGTCACCTGTGGTTACTTAGGGTGTCTGCTTACACTAAATTGTTTTGCATTGTTGCGAGTTTATATTTGACATATGAACAATCAATGTATAAAATATCGAGCATCTCTAACTTTTGCTTAAAACGGTTATTGTCAGCTTCAGCTGCATTTCACTATGAGTGATCACAGTAAAAGGTTGTATTGCTCAAAATATGCAAGACTTAATTTTTCATATATTAGTCTTGGAAAGCATCGTTTCCTCAAATGCTGTGAGTGTGGGCAGACTTTAAAGAATAGGACAACGAGTAGGCTTGAACGCCATAATAAAGTATGCAAGAAAGAAGTTTCTAATGCTCCTGTGAACAATATAGCTAATTCTGAATCAGGGGCATTTCCGTTGCAAGAGAGTGAAAAGTCTGGGATTGATGAAACATCTAATAATGAAGATGGAAAATCAACGCTAAGCGTCCTTGTAAAAACATCTGGAAACATGACTTCATTGGAAGAAAGTAATAATCTCCAAGTCTCCGATAACATGCAAGATGCTCCTTCATCAAGTGCTGCTTTTCGCATGGAATATCCTTGGTTCGATCCAAATGAATTAGTAAAACGTTTACGATTATTAATCATGTCACAAGAATCGACCGGACAGAATCACTATAAGGAAATTCAAGGAATTATCAATGAACTGAAATCGACTGGCATCATTGAATGATTAAGAAATGAAATGAATATATATGTATTGTCTTTCAATAGTATATGCTTGCTTTCTGAATGGTAATGGTAGTGTATTCATCTTTATAAGTTAAATAAAATTATCTGATTGTAATTATGTTCTTTTGTTAATTTATATCATGCATTATGTTATTCCTGCATGCATTCCTAGTTAAGATAGGCTAAATTTGGATAGGGTAGGCTTGCTTAGTCTAGGATAGGTTACGACAGGTTAAATGATAACGCTGATATTTCTATTCATAAATTTTATTAAATGAATCAAAATCGTTTTACATTTCAACATAATTGATGATTTCACAATATAAGTAGATACTGCTTCAGGCTAAATGCCTGTGGATATTATTCAGAATTCATAAATATGGTAAAACACCTGCACATAACAGGCAGTCTCTCTCTCTCTCTCTCTGTGTCTATCACGCTGTTTTTCCGCCCTTGGAATAAAATAGAATACCTGTTACTTCTGATAACTGCGACTCTGCAGGCTAAGCATGAATTACATGATGAATGATTGTTACTGTCGTTAGATATGACCTAGAGTCCCTGCCAAAGTCAATAACGTATCTCAATAAGAGCTGGTTATCTGTTCTAAGAAATCTTATTGAATTATAAAATAAGTTCTATGGTAATTTTCAAAGTATCACATTTCATAGTTTCACAGGTATGAATACATATCCTTGTCTTGTTTTCGATCAATTCCTTTAAGTTTTGTTGAGTTCTTTGCTGCGGGCTGTTGAATTGCTCCCTTGTATGAGTATGACATCTTTTATTTGAAGGTTCCCAGCTGTACTTGCGTTGTTGATATAATTGTTCATCTGTAATCTGATGGGTGTTTTCATGCGGCTGCTTATTACTCTGCGATATTGAAGAAGATGTGCTCTTCCCAGCTTGATTAGCGATCTTGCAATCGCAAAGTGATTTATGGTATAATTCCCTCTTTTGCGCTGATTCTCTGTGTAAAGCTGTTTGTGAAGGTCTCATGGTGTGCTGCTCCTTAGGCTGGCGATTCAATGAAAGGTCCATTGGTTCATATGGGCCTGAAGTAAGATGAAACAATAAAATTAATTAATGGTGTTATAATATTTGAAGTGGATATTCATATTCAGCAAGTGAACATTTATTAAAGATTGAATAAAAGACTATATTTAATTCAGGTATAAAAGAAAATGTTTTTGGCTTAGAGACAGATTATTTGAGATAAGTCACTTTGATATGAAGAAGAGAGTATTAAAAGGGATACTATAAGTCAGATGAATGATGAAAAACAAAATATCATATATGATATTTCGATTGAACATATGGTTTGGAGCTCAAATGCTAACGCTGGAAGACAGAATGTACACAAAAATTGCTTACGATGGAATTCCTACAATGAGACAAATAAGGAACAATATAAACTAGCATTTCAATATTTAATAATTCTTACCTTGAATTTCCCCCAGTAGACTTTTCAGTGATGAAATATTTTTACAACTATCACAACTGCATTTATTGGGCCTAACTGGCATTGTAACTTTGTCAAGTCGTGTTGTGCAACGTCCAGGGAGCGAGCCATTGATGCTCGTGTTAGATTCATTTGCCCTGTCGATGTTTCCTACAAAAGAATAAAAGAATAATAATAAAAATAACAACAAAAGAAAACATTTAATGAATAGTGGGAAAAAAAAGTTATCGTGTTTTCCTACATTTGGCAATTTCATCGTTAGTTCGGATTTCCACTTTGACTTAATCTTTCAATGTGTAAAGGCAATGAATGATGAGCTGATAATTTCAAGTCCATTGTAAGGAAATACATGTCATTTAACATATAAAAACTTTTTTCTGCGTATTTTGTTCCTATTTAATGACTTTCACTCGTAGAAAGACACCAAAATGTTTCTTTAAAGTATAATAAAATGGGCTTACCTGCCATTATGGAATGTATGTTATTGTTGCAGTGATGTGTAAATGCCAACTGATGTTTCGCCCTCTAGAACTGCAATCACACCTGTGTGTCTTGTGAGTCCGTTCACTCCTGCGGACGGTGTACCCTTTTATAGGTTAGAATGCTTTCCCCCACCACACCTGTGCAGCTGCGCAGTAAAACAGCTACCCCCCACCCCGCCGAACTTTGTTTCTATTGGCTAAACTAAGAAGTTAGCTTTCTTTCCAATATTTGGATACTGTGAAATGATATACATAATAGCTTGTTTTATGATGAAAGTGACAAAGCCAGCCTTTAATGTAATTTAAAATGAATGTATGAACATCTGAATGATGTCTTTATTCTCTTTTCTTATTCAATGAACTGAATGCTGAAGGTTCAGAAAGAAATGACAAGAAATGTTATGCTTCACTAAAAAATAAAGATGAATAACACCGAACAAAATGTTTAAAATATAGGCTGGCGGGATTCCTATTCATTATCATTGTTATTGTTCCCATCTCCATGCTACCATCAGCCATTCCCAGGGATTAAGTCACATAAGGAGTTTTGCGCCTTTAATTTCCTTTAACACCATAGAGCTCGTTTTCTATTCTGTCTACAAGCCCCACTTATCCGTTTTGGTTTGTATTTGTAATGAATATTGGTACGCAGTTTTCACTCATTCTTTGAGTTGTTTCCAAACATATTCTCCCCTTAAAAGCCTCTGGATTGTAAGATTTAATAGTACAATTGTTTTATACAAACCTGCTATAAACTGGCAAACTTATTAAATAAACTTACATCTAGTGACAAAAAGTTCCTGTTGAGATTTTATTAACCCCTTATCTATTACTACTTGAGAAAAAATAAATACTTTCAGAGCATCAGGTCTCATTCACTAACTTTATTCAATAGCAAGGGTAAGATGAATGAAATTTCATTATTCTGTCTCTTCAATTTTTAATCATTTGATAACAAAGAATAATATCAGGAGTTTCATATATTGAAATGAAATTAGCGTTGTGTATTTTTTATGCTCAGTTGTCGCAACCTCTATTTTTACTTTCTCTACTGGTCAATAGGGGAAGTATCGTACTCCAGCCAAAAATTCGAAGTCAAGATTTCACCGGAAATATATGTTCGAGGCCCCCTGAATCCAAAAAAGCAGGTTTACAAAAAGGTGCGTGTATGTGTGTGGGTGTGCATGTGTGTGTGTGTATGGGCGATGGAGTGTGTGTATGTGTGTGTGTGTGTGTGTGTGTGTGTGCGTGTGTGTGCATGTCTAAATGTGTGTGTGAGTGTAGGTGTGTTTGCTAAAATGTGTGTGTGTGTGTGTATGTGTAGGCATGTGTGTGTGTGTGTGTGTGTGTGTGTGTCAGTCTGTGCTCAGCATAACTCAAAACGAAAAGTCGGTTAAACCAAAGTTAGTATTTAAGTTTAATGTCTTTCAAGGATGCGCCACGAAGAATTTGAAAAGAAAATATCCCCCTTAACTACCCTTTACATGGAACATTTTTCGAGAATTTTGACTTTCTTGGAAATTGCTCTAACGATTTGATTACAATGTCATACGTTTATTAATTTCTTGAATTTTCTGGGTGAAGCCCCTGTAGTCGTATTTATTCTGGGCAACTTTTGCATAACTGGTAAACCGTTAGAGATGGACCAAATCATACTATAGAGAATATAGATCTTGCTAAAATACACAATTTTCGACTGAATAAATTTTCTTGTAGTGTGAATCATTTCGGAGATATTCCTTGTTATGTGTGTGAGTTTCGGAAAAACTTAGAACTTTCGTGAAATGGATCATTGTTGTTCATTTTTTATATCTTAAGTGTGCAAAGACAACAGAATCTCAAAGCTTTTAAACATTAGACTATGGCAGAAAAGCCTGCAGTATTCTAACATTCTCCTTGCACCTGCAAGGAAATAAGCAATAAGATAATTTGTACAAATGTTTATCTCAACTAACACGAAGAAGATATAGGAATAAGATTTTGTAAGAATGGGAAGTACAAGAGGGTAGAAGTCACGTGAGTGTAACACATCAGATTTTTAATATTTGTGTTTATGTAGAAATGAAGTCAAAAGAATTTTCTGTATGATTGAAAGGGGTTATTATATATGTTAACATATGTTATTGCAGTAATTACTTTGACCAGAACTCTCGAATTTGTCAATAAAGAAACTAATAATAAGGCGAGATATTACTTAGTGTTTGAAATTTGCCCATTACTTTGAAACCTGTATTGCTGATGGTTCAATGATTCAGCTACGTTCCTCGGGTGCTTACTGTTCCTGCATTGTGGTATCGTTATTCTTTGGTGCGATTTAAAAAATATTACTTGCTAGGATTAAACAAGCATAGTAATCTCGTAAGATACTATAAACAAGAAAATAAATGTATAAATAAGTGTCCTCTTAAACACCCGGATATTTCACAAAGAAAACTGAGTAGAGTATCCTTGTGAAAAGTGATGCATTGGCTAACATAAAGTCCTTAATTTAAGGAAATTATAAATGAAGCTTATGCGGTTTTGTGCGTGTGTTTGCGCGTATGTATGTCTGTTTGTGTGTGTGTGTGTGTGTGTGTGTGTGTGTGTGTGTGTGTGGTTGTGCATTCATGTGTGTAGGTGTGCATGTGTATTTGTGTGCATGTGTGCGGGGTGTATGTGTGTGTGTGTTTACGTGTGAGTATGTGCGTGTGGTTGTGCATTCATGTGTGTAGGTGTGCATGTGTATTTGTGTGCCTGTGTGCGGGGTGTATGTGTGTGTGTGTGTTTACGTGTGAGTATGTGTGTGTGCCTGTAGGATTTTTTTGGAGATATTTCCATGATTTTAGTTGAGTTTTGGGAACATAAACAAATGCGAAGTCAAGAGATGTGGATGGACCCAAAAAATTCCCTTGTGAATGCTTTTTCAGTAGAATTGCATGTAGCTTTTGATCAGTACACAAAGCCTTCCTTACTCTAATATCCCCCCTTGCACATAAAAGGAAATAAGCAGGGAGATAATTTGTGAAAACGTTTATCTCAGCTAACACGAAGATGTTAGTGCAAATAAAATTTTGTATTAATTGTTAGGGCAAGAGTAGAGAAAGTTGCGTGAGGGTAACAGACGAGACAATATTTTCAGCTTAAGTAACATGTTGTCAAAGCTTAAATTTGCTTGAAAGAAACGAGAAACAGCCTCTCTGATCGTCGAACATGATACTATACACAAAATGAATGTTGCAAGTATAAAATAACGTTATTTATAAAATAATACTGAAATTAAATGCGAGTATAAGCCAGTATTTTCATGAGGATTAACAGAATGCAAACAATCATGTCACAGTAAGAAACGTGTGTAGAGAGAACTCTATGAGCGTAAAAGATCGTGAGATAGTGCTTGCGTTGATTGTGCGGGACATCATTGAAGTCCATAAGGAATCCAAAATAAACAAAATAGATAAATAAAGAACAAAAAACTAGAAAACATGACACAGGAAAAGTGGACCGATAAAGCCTTGTGAATGTAAAAGCCTCATTACCCTTCCGCTTAATGGCTAGTGCAAAGTCAAAGATGTGTGCGGTCCGAAAATTTCAGTGAGAATAGGTTTTTCTTCGGAAGAATGCGTGTGTAAAAGTAAAAGTTTCGTTATGTCGAACTGCAAGTTTGTTTTTCTGCTAAGAGTTATGTTACAGGTTTCCTTTTGTCCCCACTGTGTGGGAACCATTGAAGTGTTGGGGGGGTTGGACGGACATTCAACACAATGGGAAGGCAGGGAAACCCTCGCAGTGGGGGACCACATGGGTGGTCCACGCGTCAATACAGAAGTATCCTTTCGCTATTGAAAAGGTTTCTTCCTGCAGGTGGGCGATCTTTGGCTGCTTTGTTAAGAGAAAAACACTAAGCCTGTTCAGACAGGAAAAATGTGTATGTCTATGCTCGCCCCCTTGCAAGATGAAGCCTTGTTCTTTTCAAAACTGTCAGAGGGAAACATTTCCAACTGTCACATAAATATATCAAGATCTGAAAGGGGCCATTCATTGTAGGGTTTCTTACCCTCGCGTTCTTCTTTCGAAAACACCTGCAGACACTAGAATAGGAGGGTCAGGGGAACGGGGGTCATAAATTACCCTTCCTTTGTCATCCTGATCGCGACAGACCATCCACCCTCTCTGTTTCCCTTCCTTTGTCATCCTCTATGCTCGCCCCCTTGCAAGATGAAGCCTTGTTCTTTTCAAAACTGTCAGAGGGAAACATTTCCAACTGTCACATAAATATATCAAGATCTGTAAGGATCCATTCATTGTAGGGTTTCTTACCCTCGCGTTCTTCTTTCGAAAACACATGCAGACACTAGAATAGGAGGGTCAGGGGAACGGGGGGTCATTAATTATCCTTCCTTTGTCATCCTGATCGCGACAGACCATCCACCCTCTCTGTTTTCGGAATTCCCACGTGTCCAAAGAAATACCCATGTCACTTAAGGGGGGAGGGGAGGGGGAGGTGGGGAGGGGTGGATTTGATTAATGGGACATTTATGCTAAGTGAGCCAGAGTCGCTATTACCTTTTGGAAATTCCCACATGTGGGGGGAGGGGGGAGGGGGGGAGGGGGGGGGTGTATTGTTATGCTAATTGAGCCAAAGGAAACATGTCACTTATGCCACTTCTTGAGCCAGAGTCGCTATATATACCCTACTATTGTGTGACAAAACCATATAGGTAGGTACCTTCTTCACCACGGTATTGTAGGCCAACCAGAATCAGATTTGGGAAAGAAATTGTAGATATCACAAACGAAGAAATTAAATATATTTAAAGTAAGTTAAAACTAGAGTTATGCTAGGAAGTTTTAGCTGTCCTGATCCTTTTCTGCTGAGCACGAGACCTACATCAGGGAAAAAATCCAAACCGTTTGTTAAGGAATACTTGGACATGGTAGTTCCTGCACATCTACAAATAGCCTTGGCGGTGAGAAGGGGTTACTATTCAGACGAAGACATGGCAATTGTTCCCTCTCAGTACGCGAGTACTGTGTGAAATGTTGAATATCAATCTGAGAAGTATTTACTGTCAGTATTACATTATTACAGACAGCAATACATTTGTGTTTGCAATAAAGAGATCAAAACACTGCAGTGAAATAGAAGACTGCAATTTGGATTATTGTGGGGCATAGAAACATCGTGTTCTAATACATCTAGATAATTTTTTTCCAAAACTCTTGAGTATTTGTCTAATTTACTCGTCTACACTATATCTCATACATTAAATTCCATTATTCTAATGAAAATAATTACGGCCAATAATTTGGTGAAAATTTCCCACTGTGCGTCGCGTCGAAGGGAAGT
This sequence comes from Tenodera sinensis, assembly GCA_030765045.1. Taxonomy (NCBI): domain Eukaryota; kingdom Metazoa; phylum Arthropoda; class Insecta; order Mantodea; family Mantidae; genus Tenodera; species Tenodera sinensis. The sequence goes on from CM060963.1 coordinate 139,302,083, forward strand.
TTTAATGAGTGTCGAGTGGTTGTAACATTGCAGTTAGTGTTTGAGAGGCAGAAAAAGTGAATTGTGATAATGAAGGGAGTGAATCTAGGCTACGAGAAGAGAACAGTTGTGAGTTGTAATATCAGAAAAGAGACTGTCTTTTTTTTGGTGCAAAAGTTTAGAGGAAAAATAAAGTGATAGAAAAGTAACTGGGTTGGACTTCAGTCGCTTTTGGCCCGTTATTATCCTGTAGATATTACCTTTTCTCTTTTGAGAACTTTAAATCCTTTAAGCTTTCTCTTTCATATATGCATTTCACCGATACATGTTTTAAGGCTCCTTGAATTAAAAAAATACTTTTAGAAAAAATTGGTGCTTGCGTACATGAGTTTGGTGTGTCAATGAACATAACTATTTTTATACACGAAATATCGTACAAATACGGAACGAATCTGTATTTTAGTACAGTGTCTTTCAGGGAAGGGGCACAAAGTTTTTAAAAATCCCTTGACCCCAAACTATCCTTTCATTATTTTTGATTTTCTCAATACTACTGGTGATTTTGATTAAAATGCCATAAGTTTAAGCTATTTGTATCGTTAATAAAATGTATATTGTAATTTTTGTGAATATACTTCATTCGGAATGAATTTTACACACATTTGCTTAACTGGGAAACAATAAGAAATAGACAGCAAGAATAAAGAGGCTTTGCGGGGCTCGTGGGGGGAAATATTGCATCCCCGAGTTTTTCCTTTGAATAAACATAAAGGTGCGCAGTTTTCAGAGAGTAAGATCAATGGCCAAAGAGGTTAATGTGGAACATGTTATGGTAGAGGTGCAATAGAAGTCACAGCAGTATCATATTAACCGTTAAGGATTTTGTGTCACTGTTACTCCATTATTAAACCCCGTGGCACAACAGTCCATCCAGGCCAATACTTACCGCCCGGCCACTGCGTCGCCGCCCCCTTTCATGAGTACTCCAGAAAAAATGAAATGCTTGATTGCCGTATTATTAAAGGAAAATGTAAGTTGTTTAAAGAATCACAATTGGCACTATCATACAGTAAAGTTCCACTAATCCGAATTAATATGGATTGAACACTGTTCGGATTAGGTGGATTTTCGTCAAATACGATAACATATTGACTTTAAGAGTTCATGTGTTAAATATTAAAATGATTGAAAGTAGATAGTACAGTATGTTGTAATTTTATTTTATAACTACATTCTGAGGCGGAAAACCTATTACTGTAATGGTTTTTATAAGCACTGTTGACGTCTACCTAGCGCGAGTAGCTGGCTGAAAGTCGGAATGGAAGGGCAGAGTCCTTCAGGTAGCGAAAAACTTGGGAAAACTAGTTTAATCTTAAATTTTTCCTGTTTTAAAATTCAAAGCAAATTTGATAGATATTTCCCTAGCCCTGCTTGTATTAGGCGCATTTTTGGATTAGCGGGGTTCGGACTGGTGGGACTCTACTGTATATATTTTATTTTAGGAGCAATATAAACACAAATTTTGAGTCTCTGATGTCTCTAAACAATTAATGTAAACAGCGAAGAAAGGAAAAGCTCCTATATAGTCGGCAAATCCTTTGGATAACGGAGAAGTCCGCCCTTTCATATAGCTCCCATGGTATGTTACAAAGAGGACATAAATATGAGCCTGAGCTTCAAGGATTACAAGGGGCAATTGGAGTCCATTGTGTCGTATTGTATGTCGTGGTGGTTAAGTTTATTATCTTCATCACTATCATCTCTTCTTCTGTAGGCGGGCTCCTAATCTTTTAATTCCTCCACAAACGTGTTCTCAAATGTCTATTGTGGTGGTCTCTATTGGTGGTTTGTTTGTATGCCAAACGTTTGCAGAGTCATGGGCACCATTCATCATTGCAAACACGTTTTTGTTTTATGTGGTGTAAAAGATCAACCAGCGACAGGCAAATGGATGGGCCATTTGCCAAAATTGTATTGGAACGTGAAAACAACATGTTTACATCAAAATTACGTTATATGCAGCATCAAACATTAAAATGTTATACTGCCATAAAATGCATTGGTATATTACAAAGGGAAAGATAGCAATTGGAATTTTACTGTGTTCTTGAAAAATTAAGGTGAAATATATTTCATCGTATTTAGCAACATATCGATGAATGCAAACTTTAGTATTATCTAAAAGTGCATTTAGGAACCCAAATGCAGGGAACACGCCTATAGTATTGCGACAAAATGACAAAAGTAGACCAGTTACTCTAACATTGGCACAAATACATGCTGACGCTTTACTCTTTCGTGATAGTACAACTCACAGCTGTCCTCTTCTTGTAGCGTTGACTCAATCCTTCAGTCTTTTTTCACTTGCTCTGCCTCTCAAATACTAACTTCAACGATACAATCACTCAACATTCATTAAGACTTCTTCACTTCGACGCTCTTTCACGACAGTAAAACTGGAGATTAGCGTCTATAAAACAAAGTTAAAATTTAAAACTATAGTTTAAACCTAACTTGGAATTTAAACTTCCTTTATGATATTTGTATATTTATCGTATCTGCAATTTGTATAGCACTTAGATGTGCTGAGTAATTGATAGATAACATGAAAAGAAAGATTAACTCACTTAAACTCGTCACCGTCACCGTCACCGTGTTACTCGCGATGCCATGGGACGAATATTGCATTTGAAAGTCAGCATATAGTGACTCGCTTCTTGTAGAACGATATGTGTAATGAAACGTTGTGCAAATATTTATCTCGTTTAACACGGATAAATTGTGACGAAAAACAAAAGTCCAGTTATTTTGCTCTTCACTTTTCCTTCTAGGTGAATGCACAATACACTCAAACCAAAGCTGTCTGATTCCAGTGGGTAGCTCACTCTCTCTGCTCGTTGCTTTGCATCCCTATTTAGCGAGGATGACGTAACACGGAACTTTTGTCGAACTTCTACAAATACGCCGGCTGTTAGACACTTCTCGAATAACCTATAACCTTGGTTCCGTCGTCCTAATTGTTGTCACGTGTTCACAACAGTCGTGCGAGGTAGCCTGACTTTAAGCATCTTTGATACACGTACCACCAGTAGGGTGGGGCAACCCGGCAGGGACCGTCCTTTGCTGTGCGCCGCGGCTGGCGTCACAATACTTTGTACGGCAAAGTTGTAGAAGCTGTATAAAAATCGGGTACAGAAAGTCATGCGAATGCAATACATCAGAATTTTTTGGGATATACGGGTGGCTGAACTTTTGTATTGCAGGTTAACCGAGAAAGTTTCTTCTTGGCGGAGGACATTTCCTTTTAAGAGCCGAAGATGCTACTTAACCTAAATATTCAGGAGGTATTCAATAGTATTGGGGATAAGAGAACCTCGCCATTGTACAGACAAATTAAGAATGATTGGAGCAGGGAGAAATATATTGATGTGTGTAATAAATTGGAAAGGGAAGGGTGGGCATGGTTTAGATCTGGGGTAATATAATTGAGGGGTATGAAACAGAGAATGGACCCGTAGAAGTGCCCTATGTGTGGGGAAATAGAAAAGGATTTGCATTTTATTATGGACTGTGAAAGGACGAAAGAATGGAGGCAGAAATGGTTACCAGCTAGGTGGTCAAAACTACCAAGAGAACTATTAAGGATGAAAATAGAAAGCTAAAGAATACTGAGGTGATTAGAAAGCTAGGAGAATTGTTAGGAAGGACGAAAGAAAAAATGTATCAGAAGCATAGGGAGAATTACAAAGTTGGAAGATGAAAAGGATGCCCAACAAGTAAATTTGATATAAGTAGTTTAGTTATAGTTAATTCTGTGTTAGAAGCTCAAATAGAGAGACCTGGTGTATGATATAGTAGTTAACCACGGTATTTATATTTGCACCAGGGGCAACTCAAAGATTGTACTTTGTGGATTGTTTCAATTTTGTATAGTACGTTTGTTGTTATTTTGGGGGAAATTGATGTAATTCTTTTTTGTAGTAAGATTTTGTTTATATCGTACGCTTTACCAGCTATGCAAAAGTCACCCAGATTGCAGAGGGCTTCTGAGTACATTCCCAGAAAATTCAACATATACGAGACATTTTATTTTTCATAAAAATATCTTAAACATATATTTTACTTTAAAAAATTGGAAAAGTGTTACATATAAAGGATTGTCTGAAGTGGAGAGGGAGATTTTCCTGAAAATATTCTTGTTGCATTCCTGGAAGATGCTTAACGATTTTCCCTACACTTCTTTTGTAAAACACAATTGCTCTCCTTTCTCTACTCCCTCTTCCACAACAATTTCATACAGCAACGCATTACATTCACACGTTTATCTTTACGCATCACGTTTATCTTGGTATTTTAACAGAGCTTTTATTTTTGGTTTATGCTGTTCACCGGCGAACACACGGATCCTTGTTGAAACCTGCTTTTTCTAGACTCGGGGAGTTTCAAAACCTGTATTTCCGCTTAAATCTCGATGTTGAATTTTTGGGTGGAATACAATACTTCAAATTAAATTAAATTATTTTGTTGTTTTAACGGCGCTGTCAATTGCCAGGATCACATCTGCGTCGCCGGTGTGCCGGAATTTTGTCCCGCAGGAGTTCTTTTACATGCCAGTAAATCTACTGACATGGAGCTGTCGTTTTTAAGTACACTTAAAAACCATCGGTCTGGGCCGGATTTGAACCCGCGACCTTGGGAACAGTAGGCCAGTAGACCGACACAATACTTCAAGTACTGTGCGTAATAGATAAAGCAAAAAGTGGCGGAAAACAAAAGTCCAGAACAGCAAGCACACCAATTCCTAGTTGTAGTAGTAGTAGTAGTAGTAGTAGTAGTAGTAGTAGTAGTAGTAGTAGTAGTAGTAGTAGTAGTAGTAGTAGTAGTAGTAGTAGTAGTAGTAGTAGTAGTAGTGGTAGTGGTAGTGGTAGTGGTAGTGGTAGTGGTAGTGGTGGTGGTGGTGGTGGTGGCGGTGGTGGCGGTGGCGGCGGCGGCGGCGGCGGCGGTGGCGGTGGCGGTGGCGGTGGCGGTGGCGGCGGCGGCGGTGGCGGCGGCGGGGGTGGCGGGGTTGGCGGGGTTGGCGGGGGTGGCGGGGGTGGCGGCGGTGGCGGCGGTGGCGGCGGCGGCGGCAGCGGCAGCGGCAGCGGCAGCGGCAGTGGCAGCAGCAGTGGCAGTAGCAGTGGCAGTAGTAGTGGTAGTAGTTGTGGTAGTAGTAGTAATAATAATAATAATAATAATAATAATAATAATAATAATAATAATAATAATAATAATAATAATAATAATAATAATAATAATAATAATAATAATAATAATAATAATAATAATAATATTTCTTAATTAGTGTAACTTTAATCCTCTCGAAATCAAAGCTGTTTCAACTCTAAAACTAAACCCCAGCGCAACAGTCCATGAAGGGCATAGGCTTGCCACCCAGCCGCTGCGTTCCCCACCTCTGCCCAATATAGGCATCACTGGTGGGGTGCAGTACTGGAGGGTGGTACGTGGTTAGCGTCTCGAACCTTCGCAGCTTTCTCGACCCGGGGTCGCTACTTCTCCATCAAGTAGCTCGTGGGCCCTCCGAGGCCTAAAGAGGCTGAGTGCACCCCGTACCAGACCTCCCAGCAGGGGAAAAATCCCCATGCTGGTACCGGGGATTGAACCCGCGTTCTCCACGCTGAAGGCAAGCTCGCTATCAACTGCGCTACAGTTGCATGAAAGGAACACACTGAAAACTCCACTTTCACTTCAATGAGATTGTTCAAGCCTAACTAGCAGCTTAGAAACAAGTAAATAATTGATAAGCATTTGAAAGAGCTACATGCGATTGAATTATTATAAACATAAGTTGAATTGATATAAACATTGCAATAGAATAGATGGATACAAGCAGAACAAAGGTAAGGAAACAAATAATGAGTAAGCCCAGGTTTCATATCTTGATACCTTAATTAAATCTGATATTAAATTAAGCAATACAATAAGAGAAAGGATACAGGCAGGGAATAAGCTTATTATGCAAATAAAAAGATTTACCCTAAGGGAATAATAACCAGAAATTCTAAACTCAAAGTGTATAAACCATAAATAAGGTCAATGGTAACCTATGGGTCTGAGATTTGGTGTACCACAATGGACGATGAAAAGGCTTTGCGATCTTTCGAGAGAAGAATAGTTGGACAAATGTTTGGACCTGTATATTGTGGTGCACAGAATTGGAGAGTGAGCACCAATCAGGAAATAAATTATTCAATAGAAGTAAATAATTCTATGTGCATTGCATATGGTTGCGGTATTTCGCTGTTTTAAAGCATAAACATCATTGCTCTCAAAATGGAAAAGAAAGGGAAACAAAAGTTTACCCATCTCCGGGTTTGAACTCGATTCCTGGGATACATTAGGTCTACAGTCAGCGTCATAACATGCGACCAAAGCACACGTTTTAGAATTGTCCTGTATTTCTGCAGCCGCTCGCCAGGACCAGTGCAGGGGCATGCAGCCATATGTTAAGTCTCCAGTTTAAGCGATTTTGGTAACGCTACAATTTAGAAATGCTTCCTCAGAGAGACAGCAGACAAGGCTTTACTAAGTTCCCAATAGCATTATTTCGATTCCAGTGGATAGTATTGACATATTTCTTTCTGTTCATTATTTATTGGTCACAATTTCTAATTACTTTGAATACGTATAACTTATCAACTTGACGTCGTAGACCATTGTTTCCTATCTCAAATTGCTTGTTTATGAACCCTCTATTAGCAGCAAATTTCGTGTGGTGTTATTCATTTACATCCTGTATATGTGTACACACACACACACACACACACACACACACACACACACACACACACACGCATGCACGCACGCACACACCACACACACATCAAAAACCAGTTTCTTAAAGGAGTCATTGGTTGTTGCTTTCTTAACAAAATTGGAAAATTGGAATGTTCAAAATCTAATTTATTTTGCTTCACCTTCCATTTATACGTATGTTCCGTTTGAGAGCATTAGCCCTTTCAATAAACCCTAGAAGCGCAGAGCACATTTAGAACAACCTATGTTTATATTTCTGAATATAAGAGCAGCTAAACAGAAAGGATATGAGTCTGCGCCGCAATATGAATTGCTTCACCGGGAATCGAACCGTGGGAAGGTTTCAAGGTATTTTTTTTTCTACAAGAACACCCTAAGGGTAGACAAACCCCTTGTTATATAGCAGCAGAAATGCGAGAATGTTTTAGAGCGCTAACATAAAAGGGCTGCTGCCATTCTAAAGTAAATGTCATTAAAGATCCATACACCCGCATCACTGGAGCGCTGACCGTTATTCCCCCTACATTAAGTGCCATATGTTATTATATTTGCATACGTTGCAGAGGGTGCTTCCCACATTTTCTAACTCATACGGACCACATGTATACTTCTGCAAGCGACACCTACCCATAACACGCGTATTCCCATGGCTAATACGTAGGGTAAGCATCCCAGTACTGGCTTATGAGAAGCCACATAGCTACAGATATAGGCGAAGGATATATAGGGTTATCTCGGAGAATCCAAACGTCCCTAAATACAGTTTACAGAAGCAGCATTCGAACTATTGGTTAGGATATGAATCGTTACAAGAGCAGGTGAGGCTTTTAAACCTACGAAGAGAGTTCATTTAGTGTAGATAACCTCGGCTACTAATTATGCGAGGCTTGAATTAGAAAATTGGCATCCCACCATTAACCTTAACCAGCGATGGACCCCTAACTCATCTTAATGAATAGTTCCTTTCTTTTTTGCTTAAAAGCTGCAAAAAATAAACTACAATCTTCGAATACAATTTTGGAGAGCTATTTTTTACTTTAATCAATTATTTTGTGCAGTTTTGAAAATAAAATGTCCCGAAGCTGTACAGAATGATTAAAAAATGTTTTTGATAATTTTGAGGATGGGTTCCTTACACTGAAAGAAGAAAAAAGTCCATATAAACAGCTGTCCCAAATGCTTTGTTTTCACGTTATTAATCTATAAATTTACTAACAAAACTTTAGGTGCAATGAGTTTCCAGGTCCAGCCAACAACTTCTGTTATCTATGTACTCATTCATAGAGGGTTGCGACTCATTGTGTATCACGTACATGGCGGTGTGTTGCCATGGATACTTGTTTACATGTAGTGAATTAACTGAAAGTGTAGCTATCAGTCTGTAATTGTTTACATGCTACACTGCCAGCAGGGTACGACATGTCTAGATGCAAAGGGAGAACATTTTGGGTATCTGACATGAGTTTGTCTTGAACACTTCCTAAAAAGCTGACAATGCCAAAATAGTTATTTATGATACAAGGGTTAAAAGGAAAATTTTATGTTGTGAGTAGGTGTGATTCCGAAACGAGGCCGCAGACCGAGTTGAGGAAACTTCCGAACAAAATAAAATCCTTTTAACCTGTGCATCATGCAGTATTTTTAGACAGTTTTTGTAGTGTTTACGCCCGCTTTTACTACTACGGCACCGCAGGCGGTGACACTGATGATACATGAAGATGGAGCACCGGTGGAATGAGATGGCGGGGGAAACCGGAGTACCCGGAAAAAACCCGCCCTGACGCCGCTTCGTCCACCACAAATACCACATGCGGGTTCCTGGAATCGAACCCGGGCCGCGTAGGTGGTAGGCGAGCGCGCTAACCGCTCGGCCACGGCGCCGCCTTTTTAGACAGTACTGAATATGTATAAATGTATTATGGATTATATATAAATATATGCTATTGTTTTACCTTTTTCATGGTTATGATGGTCAAAGGGCTGCGATGTTCAGTTGTTGCCTTGCTTTAGGTGTTGACAACATGGCTTACAAAACCACAACATTCTACACAAGCGAGGTAGTGGGAAAAATACAACGATGTTGTATGCAATGTCGTATTGGTTTCTTGATTTTTTGGGTAACAATTCTAATTTGTCTCTCCGCTGCTTGTAAAACTTCAATAGGTTCAGCACAGCCCATATTCACATTCAAATGACACGCCATTTTATATAAGCATTGTATAACTGAGACTCGTGACCTGCTTGAATGAGGCCAGTCACATTCTGTAAGAAACCAAAATTTGGCATTATCGGAGTGTTCAAAGCTTTTGAGCACTGAATGGAAGAATTTTAAATTTTTAACACTGTCGTGAACTGCTAAAAGTCAGACTTTTACTATCAACTGCCTAAAAAAATATGTAATGTCACTTTAAAATTCTTTCATTAATAACACTCTGAACTTTAATAAATCGAGAACGAAGGATTTTGGGACACATGTTTACATTAACTTTTTTCTTGTTTTACCCAAAGTTTTTGAAAGTGTTTTTGAATCCTCCTGTATTATGCAGACTTAACAGTTGCGTTAAATACTCGAAAAGCGTCGAAGAAAGTGTATAACTACAAATACAAAAGTATCATTCTGAGATATTCTGTTTTTAAACATCTAGGAAGAAGCACATTATTGAACCAGTTCCTTTGTAACTTAATGATGATCGTTGGCTCTTGAAACCCAAAGTTCTCAGCTCGAAATCCGGCTGGACAAGAAAATGTTTAATAAAACCGTTCATTGTCCTTTGTAGAACCTGGAAAATATAAATGTGCTTGTAAACGAGTTTATAACGCGATATTAAACCTGCGTAAAAGAGTTCACACCTAAGATTATCTGACGGGTATTTTATCTCGTTAAAACGAAAATTGCAGAAAATTCGATGAAATGAATGACGTTAGTGGCTGGTTTAATCAACAACCACTTTTGCCTCCTTCTCATAGTTCACATGAAGTGCTGAAACAAGCTCTTAAGCAGAGGCAAAAAGAAATTGAATGGATCTGCCATATTAATGCACATATCCCTCCAATCGATACTTACAGCCACCTCCGCGGCGTATACGACAATATACGTACCTGCTTAGTAATCCATAGTTCCCGTCTTCGAAATTCAGTTGTGAGACTTGCTAGTCTCAACTCTTCGAACTCCAGTCTCCATCGAGTAGTCATTTGTCATGTTACTTCATATATTACTTCTACAATCTTAAGATGAAGTAAGGAACACTAAATTGTAATAAATTAAAAGTTTTTAATGTTTGTATTTATGGCTTGGAAATATCCAAGTATAAAATTATGCACGATTACGTTCATCCTTGAGAGCAAATTGTGCAGCCTTGTTTCTTCATCAGTAATTCTTGGCGCAGTATTATAGTTTTAATAAAACGAAGACTTGTCTGATTCGGTGGAAACTGAAAATGAATGTTTTAGTAATGTTTACAGAATAAATATGGATAATAAATGTAACAGATGTACTCTGTTACAATTGGTTTGCAGCCTTATTTATAAAAGCAAATAAATGAAAAAATAGTTGATCAGACTAATAAAAGTGTGTATGAACATAAATAACTACATTTTAACAGCAATTTAAGCAAAAATGGATTAATAGTGGATTATGACGCAAATGAATGTTATCGCGAGTGTCATTAAGATTATCCACAGGTTAGATAGTACATTTCAGGCAATCTTAATATTATAAATTGTATGAAATACACCTGACATAAAATAATCATCCCTAAATGACATAGGTAAGTCTTCATTGATGAGACGTTAGCTTCTCTCCCTTCATTTAATTTCCTTTTACCTGGTTAGTTGAACAGATAAACAAGCATGCATTCCCATCCTGGCAGAGAAGTGAGTGAGTGAGTGAGTGAGTGAGTGATTGAGTGAGTGAATGAGTGAGTGAGTGAGTGAGTGAATGAGTGAGTGAGTGAGTGAATGAGTGAGTGAGTGAGTGAATGAGTGAGTGAGTGAGTGAATGAGTGAGTGAGTGAATGAGTGAGTGAGTGAATGAGTGAGTGAGTGAGTGAATGAGTGAAGAGTGAGTGAGTGAGTGTTACGGACTGCGAAATAGCCTATTAGCGCAACATTATAAGTAATTTAAGATTCAGATCTTAATTATTGTATATTTAATAATGAACAGAGGTTTTCGCATCTTACCGATATGTTTAATTAACATACGAAAGTCACGGTTATTATTGGAACGCGCCACAATGAGCCAATTATTACGATAAATACAGTAACAACGGTTTATAACTATCGGATTGCATAAAATACGTTATTTGATGACGAGAAGACAATTAAATACATATCTTACAGAAGTTGGAACTATAAGTTGGACATACTATGCAAAAGTATATATTTTAGGAACATTCTACATGAAACCAGGCAAGGTATATGCAGAAAAGCATGTCGGATCAAAAATCCCAGTATGAAATACGTTTTATCAAGCTAAAACTTTGTTACTTTTTCTGTGATACTTCATTGGATTATGTCCACATAAAAAGTAACATTGCAGAATGTAAAAGTATCTATGGTACTTCAATTACAATTTCAATATTCGGCTCTTGCCAGATTATCATCTCTTTGTGGTGATATTATCACTTTGGTTATATCACCTTCTCTTTTTCTTATGTTCCTGAACATCTGAAGTATCCATGTACAGTAAAAACAATTAGCGGGTCATTAAAAAAATGGCAGAAAAAAGACTTGGAGAATATTATACTAAGGATATTGATGTATTAATTGAAAAGATTCGTTCATTTATACTCATCATATGTTTAATGCCTCATTTCCCTGGATTAAACATTAAAATTATTGTTCTAACAACAGTGAGATTAGTTGCAGTACCAACTATGAAAATAAATCTCAATTGAAATGCATGAATGTTATTGTAAGTTGTTTACTTTTAAATCACTATGAATTTAAATAGTATTAAATAAATGAATTATTAATTATTTAGCGGAACACTAAACAAATCTCACTCGAGTTTTCATATTAAGAATAAAAAACGGCAACGCAACAGCCCATGAAGGGCCAAGGCTTGCCGCCCAGTCGCTGCGTCCCCACTTCGGCCCATACAGGCGTCATCGGTGGGGTGCAGTACTGGAGGGTGGTACGTGGTCAGCATCCCGAGCTCTCCCGGCCAGTTATGCGGCCTTCTCGACCTGGGGCCGCTACTTCTCCATCAAGTAGCTCCTCAATTGGCCCCCCGGGACCTAACGAGGTTGAATGCTCTCCGTGCTAGACCTCCCAGCGGGGGAAAGAATCTCCATGCTGGTACCGGGGATCGAACCCGGGTCCTCTACGCCAGAGGTAAGTGCGCTAGCTACCCTACGGAGGCGGTCCGTATTAAGGATAATTGGGATAGCTTTTCTCGCAAAATTATCGTGATGTGAAACCCTTTTATGGTATTACTACAGATATAATACCTGTAGCGTGTTTACAGTATGGTTTACCATCCTGAGTACCAACGAAACGAAATAAAATAACGACAGCAGAGAAACTGACACTCAGCAAAGGCTGCACCAGATGGAAGAAACACAAACAAGACAGAACTTTGGAATATGGCGTTTAATAGGCACACTTTGCAATTCAGGCGTAGGTAAATAGGATACGTTTTAAAGGACATACGAAACAAATCTGACGATGGAAGTCAAATAGAAGGCAGACTTAGGCCGAGATGCGCTGAGGTCGGAAATCTCGTGGAAGAAAACGAGGAAGAAATATAATGCATTCAGTTGATCTAATCGTATTTGCAGATGTAAGTTACTAGTACAAGATATCAAGGACCGTTACCCTACTCCCACGCGGTAGGGGGGCCACTAAATCCTATCCTTGCACTCTCTCCCCTCACATGACCCTGACCTTCCATCCCAACAATAATTAATAATAGCTATTTTAAATTGCGGCTGTTGCTTCTTCATGGTCATCTGTGAGCATCTCGGTGTACAATGTTAATCACTTGCAACTTCTCGTCGAGAGTAAATCCTCAACTTTATGTTGTTACATTACGACCCTGAATGAAGAGTTGCTCCGGCGCCATAGTACTCTCTGTAACCACGTGATTTTCTCAAGTGATTCTCATATCTTTGTTCTACTTGCCATTCCACTCAAAAATCCCAAAGACTTTCTGAACAAAAACAAAAATTAAAATTAGGATTATTAAAAAAGAAAGGTATGTATGTGTGGGCATGAGTATGAGTGTGTTAAATACCACACTTGGTATACAAATTCAGCACCTTCGAAGGATGCCACATAATTTTCAAGCACATTCTCCACACAAACTACCACCCTTTACATGACACTTTTTTTTTCGAAATTTTGATTTCAATAATTGCTCAAAGGATTTTGACTTAAATGCCACATGTTTAAGATATTTTCATAACAAAAATGTATATGCTGAATTTTCTGGAAATAGTCTCTGAATCTCTGTTCATTCTAAATGGCCATTCTATAACTAATAAACCGTAACGGACAAAATAGCTCACTACAAACATTTTCGATCTTCTTTAAAGTATCGTTTTTTTTTTTCTTTCTTTCTTTTTTGTAGTTAACCATTTCTGAGATGATCCTTGTTATTGGTTTGAATTGCCAAATACCACGATTTTTCTCAAACAGGAAGTGGTTATTAGTCTTTTTTTTTCTGCTGATCATGCAAAGAGAACGGAATTTTAAAGCCTTGAAAGTTTTAAATAAAGCCTTTTATATTCTACTATTTCTACTGTAAGTACCTTAAAAATATGTAACAAACCATTTATACAAATGTTCATCGCAATTAACATCAAAGAGAGAAAAGTAAGTCTTTGCAAGGATATTTGAAGAATAGGTAGACAAATTCATATGATACACATTATGTTTTTGTACTCATTCACAGAATAAGATGGATGATTATAGTGAGTGTAAAAAGTGTTCGCACACGTATATTATTTTGTATTAAAATGGGTGTTACAAAAAACATAGTTTCAAGAACTATGATAACATGAAAGACATGAATATGAAATGCTGCCTTTCATAACCACATCAATATGAGTAGAAGGTTTAAAAATTAAATAAACTGCACCAAAAGATGTTTAAAATAGGCACAATAATAACCTAGGTGTTTTGAGCATAGTTGCTAATATCTCATAACTCTCTCATAGTTCTCTTTATAAGTATTATTAATTTATACCATTAATTTACTGTCCATAATATATTCATTAGTAGGCAGAAAGTTTATGGTTTCCGTTATTTAAGGGCAGCTATGTTGTGTGGATTTTTCCTCTCTGAAGAATAAAATAAATGCATCTTAAATTGGTAGAAATCGGTGCTTTCTCACTGTGATCAGATCGCACTATCTGAACAGTCACACCAAAGAATGGGTAAGAATCAGAAATAGTAAAGTTAATGATGCTAACTATTTAAATTATTTTTATAAACTTACCATATTTTCCGAAAAATAGAGATGCTACATTATGATATGCATGCTCAGATTACAGGAAACTATCCCTGATAGAAAATTCTGATTTCAATTTAGCAATGTGAATTCTTTTAGAATGACATATCTTCATCTCAGAAATAGAACCTTTGTAGGACAGTGTAATTGAACATTTATTTATTTACGCGAAAATGGTGTTTAAATTTGTCGAAGGAAGCGAATAACGGTAAGAACAATATTTGCATCATTAAAGGAGAGAGAGAGAGAGAGAGAGAGAGAGAGAGAGAGAGAGAGAGAGAGAGAGAGAGCTGGACTTGACATCGTGGCTTTTCTTTATAAGAGACTGTACCCTGAATGAGAGTCAATGAAGTCCCATCATACACCACGCATGTAACAGCTTGCATCAGATGGTCCATCACAATCACCCCCTCTCCTCCACCTACACTCCGGTCTACATCTCTGCAACAGTGACATATGGCTAGCTCGATTCTGGCCTCGTGCAACAACAAAACTGCAACATTTCATGATTTCTCTACTAAAAACTACATTTACAAAAGCTTATTCTCTTATCTACTTGCTGTTAATCATAGATAACTACAACAAATATTAATCAAGAACTTTCATGAGAGATTTCTAGATTTTATTGTGGGTTAAAGGAGGTAAAGCGACAGTCAACAACTATTTCCTCTATTCCCTTTTCTGTTACGAAACACGTTCACACATCCATCTCTACTTGCCCTTCAACACACAATTCATACAATTTTCTATGATTGAAATAGAAATGCACAGTATTACCTTCACACAGTTTTCTCCACCTAGTTTTATTTTACGTAACGCAACCACATTTCTTTCTCTATTTACACTTCGACAAACCTAACACAGGCTGGCCTCGTGACGCAGTTGGTAGAGCACCTGCCTGCTGTGCTAGGGGTCCTGGGTTCGATTCTCGGCAGGGGGTAGGAATTTTTCTCCAGTCAGGATTATTCCTCATCCTTCCCTGAGTCTGGAAGTATGAATGAAAGTGTGAATTCAACGTATAGAAACTGCAAAGACGAAAACCCCACTGTTAAACATTGCCAATAGGCAAGGCCACCGATATGACCTCTGCAGTTAAAGACGGGATATAAATGGAACAATAAAAAAACAACTAATTTTACGTAACGCATTCACGTGTATTTCTCTTCTCACTATTCTACAAACTATTCATATACTTTTCTATATTGTCGAAATAGAAATTCAACGTATTACATTCACGTGGTTTTCTTTTCTCGGTTTTCTTTTACGCAACACATTCATGTGTCCCTCTCTACCTGCCATTGAAAAACAATTCTCTATCACTGGAATAGAAATTCATCATTATATTCAAAATTTTTATTCGTTCTCCTTTTATGAAACATATTTCATTCTCTACTCCCATGCAATTGGTATACCTTTTGTTTGAAATAGAAATTCTCATTCTTCTGTAAACATTTCAAACACTTTTCTATATTATCGAAACAAATGTAACGTATTACATTCACACGGTTTTCTCTAGTCCCTTTTCCTCCTGTGGTATTTGTGGTTGTTCTACAGTGCTTCCCGATGTTTTTATTTAGTGCATTTTTTATTCCTTATAGTATCCTAAGAGTTCTAATTAAATTTTTATTTGGGTGTGTTAAGTAATATTTTTTTACATGTCTCCAAAGAAACACAAGTCTATTGGGCAAGTGCAACCTAAGTGCGAAAGTTTTAAGGATAAATCGTCAAACCACGGGCATCGCCGGGTATTTCAAATAGTAGAAATAAAAAAACGGTTCTTTTACAATTACATTCAGTCCAAGTGCACTGAAATGTTGAAAATGAACAATTCACCATTAAAATAAGGATTCATGGATAACTGCAGGATAAAAGTAACTAATGCTTGTGTTCCTTAAAGATAAATGTGTAGAATGTTTTATTATGGACCGTAGAGCCCACGATTGCGATCGCGTTAACTTATCGGTAGATTCTTCATTCTGACCTACCTTCTTCCCTTCTTGTCTTCCTCTCTGTCTCTCTTTATTCCCCTCTTTTCTACTTACGCACACGTCACGTCATGACATACGATATTTTAATAAGATAAGCAGTACTGCAACTATTATTCTACCTATATATTATGTAACGAATTAAAGCACAAATTCATGCTGGTTAACCTCAGACCTATCTAAGTACATTTTCCACTGATAAGCAATATTACGTACAAATAATGCTAACGAAAATGTTATAAAACTTCTTAATTATTCATCCTATCAGAGTATTGACAAACTTCGTAGGTAACCTTGTCAGTGTAATGTTTGTAAACTTTTGTCATGCAATTCCTTTCCCCAAAAGCACAGTATTGAGCAAGATATTTCAGATGGTTTGACTTAACGACTTTTTAGAAACCACCCCTCCTTTATTTAAGGACAATATTACCTACTTGTGAATAGCTCAACAATAGATTTTTTTATTTTGTGTCTTGTAAAAATCTACAAGATTTTACGAATCCAAAGAAGCCCTTTAAGCGGAGATTTAAATATGGCGTCTACTGAACCGCACTCCCTTTAAACACCAGCATCACCATTGATATTAAATTTACTATAACTTTGTAACTGCACAAAAATGTGCTCAAGAATTGACCAGAGAGGTTAGAATCAAGAGAAACGCGCTTGAAGAGTGAGGTTCAAGGAATAAGGAGATTATAGTGCGGGAATGTTTTAAATTTTGGTGAGTTAACCAAAAAACACATTAATTTAGTTTTATTGCATTTTTCCGCAAGCATAAATTTTACAACTTTAGGTACACTTTTCTCAGAAACTACTTAAGTTAGAGGGCCGAGATTTTTGTGGTGTTACAAACCATTAGTTTAACACCGTGAGCGGAAGGATAATTTGTAAGTGTGATATACTAAATTTTTAAAAATTAAAAATTATGTATTTAAGTAGAATAGGATTTTCTTTCTATACAAAAAAATTTACGCTTAAATTTCACTGGATAAAAAGCTAATCCACTCATGCTCATCATTAAGTAATTTATATCTCCTAAACAATTGGAAGGTTTGTAAATAAAATTGTAGCAGATCCCTAACTAATAACATGGGTTCATAAAATTCCATCTATAGACCACTTAAAAAAAACCTATTGACAAAAATTATGAAGTGATATTACAAATGTTGTATTATAAATATGTCAAAAAGCATTTATTGGATAGATGGTGTAATTCAGATTACCTTATGACATAGCTAAAGTCCCTGAATTCCTATTTTGAAATGCATTTAGCTTAACGCCATATTGAGCTTCGCATGCATACCACTGTTCTTAAGGAAAGTACTTTTTTCCTTACAATTAATTCCGCAATTTCTTTGAAAAGGTAACGCATACACACTCGGACAGTTTTTAAAAGGAGAAGTTTGGTCCCAAAGTAGTCAAATTTCTGAGTTGTAAAACTCGTCAAATAGATATATTAACTGTGTAAAAGGATGTAAGGCATACCTATATATGTCAAAATACACGTAATTAAGTTACAAATGCGCCTTCATCTTAAAGATCTTATAACTTTCCGAATCCAAATTTGTGTCCATATGTCGTATATTTTAAAATGTATTTTTAACTTATATTCTCGTTTAAAACACAAATTGCTGAATAAGATAAAAGAATCGTCACGAAAGGAAAACAAGTAGACGAAGTAAATTATAGTTTTGCTTGCAGCAGTGTGAGAAGTAGTTTGCTCCTGTTGGTTGAAAATGTTTTTGAATATAAACATATACAGACCGGTCAGGTTATATTTCTGCCGGGAGATTGCGCTAGCGGTAATGTAGCGTGGTTGCATCTGGTTCCTGGAAGATTCACTCCGTAACATCTTGCTCACTTTTATGTTAAATATACTTCAATTTTATTGTTAGGTGCCTTGTACACTAATTCTTTCGAAAGCTTCTCTTCATGGGACTGATATCATGGAATCTTTTTCAAGAGTGTTCTAAAGCTGTCTCATTTACATCTACGTACATCTTAATCACTTCCCGATAGGAAATAGCATTTAAGAACAAATCACTGTATAAGAAGTTCTTAACACCAAAAGGATCCATCGTGCATGAATATCCTTTGTTCTAATGTGAACTTTTCGGCTGGCACTTCATTGGTATAGGCAATACATTACAATCCTATTGAATAAACGCAAATTATACAAACATGTGTAACACGGACAGTAATGTATACTCTGTTTTGAGCCCTATCACGCGTTAGGAACAACTTAATAAGTGGTTGTTTATAATTATAACTTACGAACCAGCTGCGCGGTGTTTAGCCTGTCCGCGTCCTTGGCGCTCGTTGCCGTCTGTCGCTATCATAGAACGGCGCAGATGAAACCCTACAACATTTTTACTTTCTCTACTACGTATAAGTAGAGAAATATTGTATTCTACCCAAAAATTTGATATGGGGATTTCACCGGAAATATGTTTTGAGGCTCCTGAATAAAAAAATAAAAAAAAAACATTTTTAGAAAAAGGTCAGTGTGTGTGTGTGTTTCTGTGCGTGGTTGTCTGGACAGCATAACTCAAAAATGAAAAGTCAGTTAAAAACCAAAGTTGGTATTTAAGTTTTATATATCTTAAGGATACGACACGAACATTTTGAATAAAATGTCTCCACCCTCAACACCCTTTACATGGAAAATGTTTCGAAAATTTTTATTTTCTCGAAAATGACTAACCATTTTCATTAAAATGCCATATGTTTAGGACCTTTTTATGACAAATGAAATATATATTTTGAATTTTCTGGCTATAGCCCATGTAGTCGTATTTACTCTTGATGACTTGCATAACTGATAAACCGTAAGAGGCAGACCAAATCGAACTATACAAACATATACATATTGCTAAACACACAATTTATGTCCAAATAGAGTTTCTGTAGAGTGACTCATTTCGGAGATATTCCTTGTTATTTGTGTGAGTTTTGGAATACTTAAACTATCATCAAATGGAAGATCGTTATTCATTTTTTATATCTCAGTCGTGCAAAGCTTTAAAAGATTTTACTATCGTTCACAGTCTACTGTATTCCTAAGTTACCCTTGCATCTACAAGGAAATAAGCAATAAGATAATTTGTGCAAATGTTTATCTCAACTAACACGAAGAAGATATAGACATAAGAGATTGTAAGAATGGTTAGTACAAGAGTAGAGAAAGTCATGTGAGTGCAACACATCAGATTTTTAAAACTACTTTTAAAGGATTTACTTACCAACATGATGAAAGGAGATTCTGAAACTGCCCACCGTCGTTGTCATATATTTTTTGCGCCTTTTTAGGAAGCTATCCATCACTCGCCATAGTTCACGTGTAGGAATGCTGGCAATTTTCTGGCGGATATTTTATTTGAATTCTTCCAGGGTGTGTGGGTTTGTTTTGTGCGCTTTCTTTTAAGAAGATAGAAATCGCTTATTGGAGCTCTGAGAAACCTTTCTCCGCTAATGGTGCACCATGGACCAATTTTTTCGTCACGAAGGGGTACTTTATTAACAACATTCAGTTCCGACTTATAAGAGTCAACAGTTGACGCCCGTACATACGTAAATACAATTTTACCCCCTTTTTGTTAGAAAATTAACAGATAGGGAGCGTGATTTTGCCTTCTTTCAACAAGACTCTGCAACATCTGTCAATCTTTCGATGAGAACACGATTATTAGTAGACATTTGTGGCCCTCTCGTTTCCCCGACCCAATCCCCTGCGATTTCTATCTCTGGGCTAACTTAAAACAAAGTGTGCAAGACAAACCCACACAACCGGGAAGAATTAAAACATCCGCCAGGAAATTGGCAGCATTTCTCAATGTGAACTACGGCGAGTGATGGATAGTTTCCTAAACAGGTGTCAAAATATATGGATAACGACGGTTGCTAGTTTCAGCATCTCCTTTCACAAAGTTGGTAGGTAAAGCCTTTAAATGTAGTTTTAAAAATGTTATATGGTTTCTTCCGCGCCTTTCTATGATAGTGGCAGACAACAACGAGCGCCGGGTACGCGGACAGGCCAAATACCGCGCACCTGGTTTGTAAGTTTTGCATTCTCATGGTAAGTAGCAATTTATGCTGCAACATGACTTAAAAGTCGTTTATTAGTCGAAAAATAATCCCAATTCTCTGAGCCAGTCCCCACCTCTCGAAGCAAAACCATTGGCCAGTAGGTTCAGTTGTAATAGTGAGGTATCACCATGTCAGAAATACTTATCGTAGTTTGTAAGCTTCCTGTTTCTTATTATAATCCATTTAACAACTTTGCATACTGAATTGAGACTTTTTGAGTTTTGATTGTATTTTGATAGTACAGTTACCCATTCTTTCATTGTTTTCCTCCAAACCAGTCGTACAGTTACTGCAAATTTGTGAGGTGGCTCTTTCCAAGAGCACATTATTTTCCGACTGATGTGCGCTGCTCTTGTCGTCACAGTTCATACCTCATTTGCCAAGACACTTTCCCTATAACAATCCACGTAGGGCCGTTACTATTATGTTCACATTACCTCAGTCTTCGAGGTTGGCTGCACTGCTTCATTACATCATTTAAAGCGAAGTTCCGAGAGCATTATTATTGGTCAATTGTGGAAGCAGCGCAGGCAACTGATTGTTCCTCCCACCGGATGTTTCCTGGCCACTGCAGCCGACTCATCAGTCTTTCAGCCCTAATGGCTCCTGGACAACCTCCTTGAGGCGCCGCCGCAGCCACTGATGGCTTCCTGGCTGCAACCTCTTCTTTCAAAACAGATAAATGCAAGAAACATTCTGTTTGGATTCTGTCTCTTAGTAAACGTTCGCCATGATAAGCAACACGCAAAACGCTCTTCTGTTATTTTCTCTTCTACATATAGTAAGCAGAGGAAGTATTGTATCCCACTCCGAACATTCGATGTCAAGATTTCACCGGAAACATATGTTTTGAGACCCCCAAACCCAAAAGAAACATGTTTAGAAAAAGGTCCGTGTGTCTGTATGTGCCCTTGAACAGCATAACTCAAAAATGAAAAGTCGATTATAAACCAAAGTTGGTATTTAAGTATAATATCTTTCAAGGATGCGACACGAAGATTTTGAAGAAAATTCCTCCACCCTAAACTACCATTTACATAGAAAATTTATCGAAAATTTTTATTCTCTCAAAATGGCTCTGAAGATTTCGATTAAAATACGATATGTTTAAGATATTTTATGGCAGATGAAATGTATATTTTGAATTTTCTGGCTATAGCTCGTGCAGTCCTGTTTATTCTTGATGACTTTCGCCGAATTGGTAAACCGTCAGAGATACACAAAATCTCACTGTACAAAAAATAGATCCTCGTTAAAACATACAAGTTATGTCTAAATGCACTCTTTGTGGAGTGAACCATTTCGGAGATATTCCTTGCTATTTGTGTGAGTTTTGCAATACTTAAACGTTTCTTAAATTGAAGGTCATTAACTGTATCTCTTGGCCGTCCAAAGGCTTCGTTTAGAGACCAGCTTTAAATGATTTGACTCACTCAAACCCCACTGTACTGCCATATTCTCTTTGCACCTACAAGAAGTTTAGCACTAAGATAATTTCCGCAAATGTTTATCTCCAGAAACATGAAGAAGAGAGAGGAATAAGCGTTTGTAAGAATAGTTAGCACATGAGTAGGGAAAGTCATGTGAGTGCAACACATCAGATATTAATTTACTTTCTCTTCTACATACCTACAGTATTGTACTGCTTTTGAAAATTTCATACCGAGATTTCAGCGAAAATACATCCATTGAGACTCGCTAAATGAAAAGAAGCACTTTTAAACTGTGTGTGTATGTGTGAGTGTGTGTGTGTGTGTGTGTGTGTGTGGGGGGGGGGGGGGTGGGGGGTCTGGTGTATGTAAAGGTGTGGTTGTGCGCTGCGTGCGCGCTTGTGTGTGAACAGCCTAACTCAAACGAACAGTTGGCTAAATATCAACCTAGTAGGTTAAGTTCAGCATCTTCTAAGGATACGACACGAAGATTTTCTCTCCACCCCATTCTGCCTCTTACATCGAACATTTTTCAAAAATTTTGATTTTCAAAAACTGTTCTTAAGGTTTTGATTAAAGTGCTATATGTTTAAGATATTTCACGCCAAGTAAAATATATAGGTATCTTCAGTGTGCTTCGAATTTCTTCAGAAGTCCTCTTCATTTTGGATAGGTAATTTTTGCATAACTGATATATTGTAAGTGACAGACATCTTACTGCTCAATAATGTAGTTCAGGTTTCAACACACAGCTTAGGTCAAATGAATTTGTTGTGGAATGAACCATTTCTGAGATATTCCTTATTATTTGCTTGAATGTTCGAATAGCCTACTTAGTTTTCTGAAACAGGAATATCCTTGGCCTTACTAACGGAATTTTAAAGGTATTTACATAGCAACCAGCATTAAAAGTTATGACTGTCGCTCAAAGCCTACTGTATTCCCATCTTCCCCTTGCACCTACAGGAAAATTAGCAATAATTTCTGCAAATATTTATCTCGATTAAGTCGAAGTGAATATACGAATAAGTGTTTGTAAGAGTAGTTTGTAGCAGAGTAGTGAAAGTTATTGGAGTGTAACACATCACGTTTTTCTAAAACAATTTCAAATTCCTTAACATTCATGCAAAATCCAAATTGAATAAGACATATCTTGTAGAACAATGAAACCATATTTGTTCAGTATTTACAACAATTCTATAAATGTATTGTACAGAAATAAATATAGAAATAACCTGAAATTATCCTTAAGTTCCAGTTGTAATTCCAATTGATTTTTATTGGAGAAACAAAGTATAACTGTGATTTTTGTGGAAGTATTGGATAAGGTATAACTCCGCGAACTAACTCTTAACATTCATGTACTATTCTTGTCATTCAGTGTACTTTGCGGCTCATATGTTAATGTCATATTTGTTCAGAATATTCCACTCCTACTTGACTTGCTTGTCATCAACCAACCATGTGCATAACAATTTCAAATTTGGGCTGGCGCCGTAGCTCAGTCGGTAGAGCACCCACTTGTCCCTGCAAGGGGTCCCGGGTTCGATTCCGGGCAGGAGGGTAGGAATTTTTCTCTAGTTAATGAAGTCCCTTATCCTCGCTAGGGTCTGGAAGCATGAAAATCAAAATTTTTTGAAAAATTTCCCATATAACGGGTAGTTTAGGGTATAGGAATTTTCTTCAAAACCTTTGTATTGGATCCTTAAAATACATTAAACTTAAATACCAACTTTGGTTTTTAACCCCATTTTCTTTTATTGAGTTATGCTGCCCACAGAGACAGACGCATACACGGACCTTTTTCTATAAGTGCTCTTTTTTGGATTCAGGGGGCCTCAAAACATATATTTCCGGTGAAATCTCCACATCGAATTTTTGGGTGGAGTACAATACTTCCTTTACTTACTATACTTTGTAGTGAAAGTAAAAGTGCGATGAAGGCATTTATAATTCTGAGGTTGTGTCCCGTGGGCCCCATAAGGGGTCTCATGAAATCCTTTGCATTTGGTGTTTTCTGTTCGTTTAAGAGATATTCACATGTAACACTTTTTATTGTCCACCCTGTATATGGTATGGTTAGTATATTTTCCCTAAATAAATATTCTTCATTCAGAGGAGTCTTTAAAAGACACACTTATGTAAAATACCTTTTACTTCCTGAAGAAAGCCACGTAGGTTGGCCGAAAGCTCGATGGACTTCATTAATATAACATGGTGAGTAATCTGAGAATCCCTGTAAAAATCATAGCAATGAAAGCTTCAAATCGTGCATATATGTATGTATGGTTGAATAAATGTATACATCAGCAATAAGATAACAAGTTGGAATAGTGCTTTTTCATTTATTTGAATAAATGTAAATAACCAATTAGTCTGTTACTAAACCAAGGACCTAGCACAATGTTTATAGGTCTGTCTCACTTTCTCTCCCTCAAACGTTTTCTCTCGACGCTATGTTTCCTTCATGCATGCAGTAACTTCAATTGGTGGTCGTTTAACAGCCCATATGTAGGACCTATAATTATACGGGTCACGTGACTGTGGGGATGTCTGAATGCACTTCACGGAGAGGGTTGTGGGGTTAAAGAGGACTCGATGCGGGTACCGAGGGGTACGTTCCAACATGTTGTTGGTGAGAACTGTGACTTCTCCCCTCCCTACCATCAAGGAAATAAATTATTTTGTTCTTACTGTCGCCTCGGGACCATGACAATAATCGCTCTGCAAGAGTATGCGACACTGAAAGCAATTGCTGGCGATTCAAGCCCATTCCATACGTTTAATTCTAAGGGTGAAACATGATCGAATTTTGCTATAACAGAGGTGAATGACTATGCTTTGTAGTATAAGCCGCTTAAACTCACATGCTTTGTTTTGGAAATATTTAATTCATCAAAAGAAGGGGGGGGGGGACTGCTGCGCAACAGTAACATTAACATATTTTTACTTTCTTTACTATGTATAGTAATGGACCAAATCTTACTGTAGAAAAAATGCAAATCTCATTAAAACACAAAAGTGAAGTTTTTATGGAGTGAACCATTTGTGTGACTTTTGCAATACTTACTTTTATCAAATGGAAGTCGTTATTCACATAAACGGAATTTTAAAACCATACACGGCGATCAGCTTTAGAAGATTTAACTATCGCTGAAAGCCTACTGTATTCCTGTATTCCCCTTGTACCTACAAGAAAATTAACAATAAGGTAATTTCCGTAAATGTTTATCGTGACTAACATGAAGATGGAGGAATAAGAGTTTGGAAGAATAGTTAGTACAGGAGTAGAGAACGTCATGTGAGTGCAACTCGTCAGGTTGTTATAATTGTCGCTTCACGCTAGTCGTATGTAGCCTGAAGTTAGAGCTGAAGATAATCTCTAGGAGTATTTAAGATTGCCTTGAAGTTTACCGGGATATAAGAAGCATATGCCCAAGTTTAATGTGCGTTTGGGAATACCGCTCAGTGGTAGTACACTGACGCAGAAAGCCGAAGATCCACGCTTAGAACCAGCTGTGGCAATGAATTCAGTTCTCCAACTTTAGTCTCTACCTACATGACTAATTTAAAAGAATAAATGAACCCTAAATATAAAGTTGCTGTAATTAAAGAGACTTGCAACATTGCAAATCGGTTTTGTAGGTGTGATATCTCAGTGTGTGTGATCGCTTTGAGGGTTTACCCGTATACATGAGTCCTATGAGAAAGTTTAGTGACTTTCAGACATCTCACTGTTGGCAGCTCAGCGGTAGAGGATCGTTAAGATAGCCGGAGATATATGGTTCTAAGCTTGGTCTTGGCAGTTCCACTTAGGGGAATGAAGTGGACAGGAGAAACATTCCCACGTAGTGTAACCCCAGTTTTGTAAACTTCCAGGTAAGTGTTGCTACTGGTTACATTGCCAATTTACCTCCAGTATTATTCACGCTGTTTACTCGCTGCTGATTTCTCTTAATTTCGTTGTAAAATCGTACGAGTTTTAGTTTTACGTCGGAAGCAATGAAGTAGTGTAGAAGTAGTCGTAGATAAACCCCCGACTAGGAGTGCTATGAAATCTCCTATGATATTGTGTTTGCAGAACAAAGAGGCCCAGAGTGACAGTTCTATGTGTAAAACAAATCTTTATACGATGATTGAAACAAACCTAAAGAGGGTCTTAAAGCAAACGTATTTGTGGTTTCATTGGCCACACTATCGTTTGCTTGTCCTTATACATGTGTGATCTCAGTTCCATAGAAGTAAAATAAATAGTTAAATGTAACAGGTGATTTATCCGTATAAGAATTGCACGATGTAACATTCGAGGGTATATCACTTGTGGCAGAAACAGACTGGCAAGGTTTTGAAAAATGTAGAAAAGGTAGAAATTAATCAGTTGGAGAAAGACAGTGTAGATGAAAACATCATTTACATTTTATAAGTTAAATATATTGCACGAAGTGAAAATAACATTTAAGTTCCGCTATTTTGGGCGTCTACTTTGCTTTAATCTAGCGTGAATATACATTCCAACGTTGGCACTACTATCATAAGCGTGATCAGAAGCACCAGTCCATCTTCAGATATCGCTGTATACCTGGAATTATTTACTGACGTACTCACTTGCTTCATTCCTGCCAGAGACCATGATCTGGTGAACAAACTCTGCCCATAACATTAATCGCATAAAAACACGTACTTGTAATCATGATAAGTAAAGCTCGGCGCAGTGTGCAATGAAGTAGGCGCAATCATTTATTTCCACTTAAAACACATTTTGACAAGACAGAACAGTACACGAACATCAAATAACTGTATCCTATGTATTAAATTTACTAAATTTCACTATTCTCTTCATGGAGTGTAAATTGTAGATATTGTTGAACAGATTATTCTTGCGTGCGCAGTGAAGTAAGTTTAATCTTTTGGGTCAATACAGTTTTCCGTCCAGTATAAGACAATAAAGCTATGTGTGATGAGTTAAGCTACAGTCTCATTGTAATCGGCCATTTATTGTACAAAGTAGCTACTATTTTATTACTAAACGAAAAAATGCAACTGCTGACGTTAGGAAAAGAATGTCAGTGTTCCAAAATTCCTGCGTGTTGTTAATAGTGCCTCATTGGTCCAGACCGCGAGATATTAATTGCATTTTTAAGGTTAACTTCAAATTAATAAATAACTGCTAATAAAAATATAATGTGTTGCATTCACATGACTTTCTCTACTCTTCTTCATGTAAGTCGAGATAAACATTTATTTTGCAGAAATTATGTTATTGCTAATTTTCTTGTAGGTGCAAAGAGAATATGGGAATACAGTAGACTTTGAGTGAGTCATATATTTGAAAGCTGGTCACTACATGAAGGCTTTGAAATTTCGTTCTCTTTGCACGGCCTAGATATAAAAGCGTGAATAACGACCTTCCATTTGAGAAAAAATTAACTATTGCTAAAGACGCACAAACAACAAGGAATATTTCCGAAATGGTTTACTCCACGAAAAGATGTATTTCGGCGTAACTTGTGTGAGAGGTAAAATCAGGAATGAAAAATTCCATGCCATAGCTGGATTTGAACCACGGATCTTCCGCTTCACGTGTGGCTGCTCTAACCACTGAGCTACCATGCCCAATTTGCCAGTATGACATCAGCAGTAAGTTCCTTGGCATAAAAAATAATAGCTTGTGTGCTTTAACAAGATGTAAGTTTTTGTATAGTATGTAGTATGTATACACATGTAATGTATATATATATATATATACATTCCATTTGTCATAAAAATGGATTGTTAGTCAAAATTGTTAGAACTGTTTTTGAGAAGATCAATTTTCGAAAAATTTCTGTTTAAAGGGTAGGTTAGGTTGGAGGAATTTGCTTCAAAATCTTTGTCTCGCGTTCTTGAAAGATATTAAATTTAAATACCAATTTTGGTTTTTAACCAACTTTTTGTTTTTGAGTCATGCTATTCAGACAGAACCCTCCGCCCTCCCCCTTCACACACACATGCGAACCTTTTCTATAACTGTTTTTTTTTTAATTTAGGGGACCTCAAAACATATATTTCCGATAAAAAATGGACATCAAAATTTTGGGTCGAATACAATAGTTTTCCTACTTTGTATACATAGTAGAGAAAGTAAAATGGTAATGAAATTAACCTTATTAAGTCATTAAAATACGTAAGCTTTCACGTCCAATATAAATATGTATAAACTTAAATTAACGCTATATAACGGAATTGTAATTGGAGAGGTCAAGGAGACATGTTGGTTTCGACAGATCCTGTCCATTTTGTCATTTCAGTTGGAGAATATCTCGATTAGGTGTTTGCAGAATGCTGGACTGGCCGATGATCGCCTTCATTGTCAGCTCCACTTGACTGGCCAACTCGAAGCCCTGACCTAACGACATGTGACAATTTGCTCTGGGGATTCATCAAGAACATTGTTGCAGGACAACACGATATAATACGATTGATGCTTTGAGAGAAGCTGTGAGACGTACTTTCAGAGAGATTACTTCAGCAATGCTGAAAACAATGTCCCACAGAAGCTGGTGACAGATTATTTTGTGTTCTGAGCATGATGCATTCTCTACTGATGTTCTATACATTACATCTACATGAAAGTAATGTACATTAAAGGAAACAGATATATCAAGTTATGCAAAAGAAGGTTCCCATTTTGAAACAGCTGTATCTTCTTGGCATAGTCAAGAAGATACAGTCATATTTTTCGTTGCTATGGTAACTGTGTCATGTTTGTATAAACAAGAATATGGGTAGCAGTTGCAGGAGCAATGGCTCCTACCTATACCAGTTCGAATTGGTCTTCTTTAGTGTAACAGACAATATGCACATGCACTGAGAAGATACCGAACATTAAATGCATTGAGAAGAGAATCGTGTTCTGTAAAATCATTTCGCCACATGAACAAATTTGAGGTAACTGGTTCACTTATCTACAGAAATATTCTATACCATAGAAGAAAGACTATTGCTTATTGAAGAACACGGTGGCGGTCATATTTAATTTCGTGCTGTTTTAATAAAATCCCATTTCTTTACGAGCAAATTGGTGTTTTTATTTTGTTAGAATCTAAAAAGATTGCCAAATATATTACCATTTAAAACCGGGAACTTACTTTAGAACTTTAAACATTAAGACATAAAGCACTGTGTATATGTATGTATAGTTTTAAATGAATGTTGAATATTAAATTAGTATAATTAATAATTTAGGCGGGTGACGTGACTTAGTGCCCGTCCTCTATTGCCTTATTTTGTGTAAACGTTTATACCTGCGTGCACGAATGAGAGAGAGAGAGAGAGAGAGAGAGAGAGAGAGAGAGAGAGAGAGAGAGAGAGAGAGAGAAGTGGGGGCAGCTGCCCAGGTAAGAAGTTTAAAATTATGGTCGCCTTAGTTATTAGACACATATACATCACCTTGGAACCTCTTCTGAAGTGTATTATGTTTATATCTCTCGATATTGTCCGAACTTTTAGAATACCTATGGCGTTCTGTATATTTTAGCATAATGGTGAGAATCATCGAATTTTGTTGCTTTTAACGACGCTGTCAATTGCCAGGATCACATCAGAATCCCCGGTGTGCCGGAATTTCGTAAATCTACCGACATGGAGATGTTTTTAAGCACACTTAAAAACCATCGGTCTGGCGGACTACTTTACAAACTCACGGACTTAAAAATTTCACCTAGGATTGTACGTTGGGTAGCCAGTTTCCTAACAGACAGAACAGGACACATACGCATAAACAATACACTTTCCGATACCATTAATATTAAAGCAGGCACACCACAGGGGAGCGCTATTTCCGGCCTCCTCTACATACTCCATACATCTGACACACCACAACCTACACAAAAACAGATACACTTAGCCCAATACGCAGATGATACTGCGTATTGGAGTACACACGCAACATTAGTAGGAGCCAAAGGGAAGCTCGAAAAGCAATTAAAAACCTTCCTCAAATGGACCCGAAAATGGCGCATCACCATAAACACAGACAAAACACAAGCCATTGTGATCAGGAAAACAATAAAGTACTCATGCAAAACAGTCACCCTCACCTTCAACAATCACCAAATACCATGCAAAAGACTCGTAAGATACCTGGGCATACACATACATAACAAACTAAAAATTAAGACACACTACACGCGACT
The DNA here is from genome assembly GCA_030765045.1 of Tenodera sinensis. Lineage (NCBI taxonomy): Eukaryota > Metazoa > Arthropoda > Insecta > Mantodea > Mantidae > Tenodera > Tenodera sinensis. The sequence continues at coordinate 139,332,003 of CM060963.1, forward strand.
ACTTAATAAGACACGACCCATTCACTCAACACTGACCTACTTAGCACGACTAAACGGACGAGGACTCACGCCACGCACACTACAAAAACTTTACACTGCACTAGTAAGACCACAACTGACTTACGCAGCCGTAGCCATCTTGCTACTAATTACGACCGAAACAATGGACAAAATAAAATCCTTCGAGAGGAGGTGCCTCAGAACTGCCCACAAATTTTTACCTTCATTTAAGACAAACACACTTTACAACTACACACACACAACACCCATAGATACACACATAGCCAAACTTATGATAAAATACATACACAACGCACACACCAGACAATACAGAAGAACACTCATCAACACCGCACAAAAAATGAAAACCATAACACAAACAGAGAAACACAAAAATCCTCCTCTCATAACACTAATCGACGTAGGTATACGACAAATACCAGCAACAAGAAGAAGACAGGCTACAACACCTTCAACACTTCCAAAACATCTAAACACATAATAAACATAAACACTTAATATAAAAACACACACATAAACCTAACACACAAACACACAGACACAAACATACAAAAGTTACCGATGAGCTGTTGCAGTAGACAAACTTGACAAAAACTTCTAGCACAAACAACTTATACTTCTTGGGCATATTTCTTGGGTAGACGACAGGCCATGCAGCTAGGGATGACCAAACACACACATCACCCATCCAAACACAAAACCCACAACACCAACACGCACACACGCACTCGCCACTGAAATCCGCCACACGACCAAAAATAAAAACACAATCACTAGGCTGAAGAGGGGTGTCCCTGAACAGCCAGGGCATGTCGAAAGACATGCGCCCAAATAACTTTTTTCATTCTTTCATTCATTCATTCATCGGTCTGGACCGGGTTTGAACCCGCGACCTTGGGAACAGTAGGCCAGCATCTAACCAAATGAGCCACCCAGACCGACGAGAATCATTCGTTTCAGCTTTTGTAACAGCGAACTCTTTATATACGGCTTGTTCTTATAGGACTTCTGTAATAAAGAAATAACTACAAATTAATATGATAAAGTGAACAGCGTGAAAATATATTAAGTGGTAGGTAATCTTAAGTTACCTTGAGGAGGTCGTCTGCATAGTCACAAGAGAACTGTCCTATGTTAAAATAGTTTCTTCTCATATAGACGTAGGAAAGAGGAAAGAAGCGAATTTTGTGCAGCAGTAAGAGTAGGAGGTCCAGTGTTGCAGCGAGGGTCATATTGAAGTGGTACACTCTATTCGTGCTGTCCTTGACCGAGGGTCAGAAGAACAAGCGATCAAATTAACGGATGCGCGACGCTTGTTTAAAACCATCAGCGGGGAATAAATTAAAGTCAAACAGATGCATGGAACTCTAGAAGTGATGAGCAAACATTTGGAAAGGGCCTATTGAGTAACCAGCTTGGAAATCGAAACGTATCACCAAACTCCCACTAATACAAAACGTGGGTACTAGATTCGCTAAAAATTATTTTTAGCCCCTCTACTACGTTTAGTAGGTAGAGGAAGTGTTGTATTCGACCCAAAAATTCGATGTCAAAATTTCATCGGAAGTGTTTTAGGCCCCCTGAATCCAAAAATAGGCATATTTAGGAAAAGGTCCCCCTCGCACGTGTATGTGCGTGTCTGTGAACAGAGAAAATCAAAATTTTACAACAATTTTCCATGTAAAAAATAGTCTAGGCTAAAGGAATTTTCTTTAAAATTTCCGTGTCGCATCCTTCAACGATATTAAACTTAAATACCATATGAGGTTTAACCCACTTATCGTTTTTGAGTTATGCTGTTCCCACGCGCGCGCGCGCACGCACACACACACATACACACAGACCTTTTTATAAAAATGCTTTGTTTTATGCAAGGGACCTCAAAACATATATTTCCGATGAAATGTCGATTTCGAATTTTTAGGTGAAAATACTTTCCCCTACTTACCATACGTAGAAGTAAAAATGAGAAAAATGCCATTGAAAGCTCAGTAAGTTGGCAGTCCAGTGTCGAAATGATATCGGAGAATATCACAGGACCAACGATAGTGCCATTTAGTGTTTAATAATCATCATAGTTAGTTACTCATTTCAACATATCATAATGTTCATTTTTTTTTAAAAAAAAAAAGTATTGTTAAGCCTATTTATGTTTATCTTTAAGTTTAATATTATATGTATACGGTCGTATGCTTTTAGTTCGATAGTAGGCCTCAGTGTTTCTTCACATTTAAACTCGGGATTGCTTTAATGTTAGGAATATTAAATCTACAAAAACAATAAACAGAAAAAAATTTCAAATAAACTAAAAAGAAAGTAAATCCACGTCTAGAGACACAATCGGTATTTCCAGCCTTCTCTCTGGATTTAATTCTTAAACTTTCATTTATTTCTTCATTTTCACTTTCTCTACTACGTATTGTAAGTAGGAAAAGTATTGTATTCGACCCAACGTTTTGATGTCAAGATTTTATCGGAAATATGTTTTGAGATCCGCTGAATCCAAAGAAAATATTTGTATAAAAATATACGTGTGTGTGTTTTGTGTGTGTGTGTGTTTGTGTGTGTGTATGTGTGTGTGTGTGTGTGTGTGTGTGTGTGTGTGTGTGTGTGTGTGTGTGTGTGTGTGTGTGTGTGGTGAATACCATAAATCAAAATGCAAACGTCAGTTAAAAACCGAAGTTGGTATTCAAGTTTAATGTCTAAAAAGATGCGACACGAAGATTTTGAAGAAAATCCTCCACCCTAAACTACCGTTTACATGAAAAGCTTTTTAAATATTTTTATTTTCTCAAAAATAGCTCTTGATTTTTATTAAAATGTCATATGTTAGAGATATGTTTATGACAGTTGAAATGTATATTTTGAATTTTCTGGTCCATGTACTCCTGTTTACTCTTGATAACTTCTGCATAACTGGCAAATTGTAAGATATAGACCAAATCTTACTGTACAGAAAATGTACATCTCGTTAAAACAAATAAGTTATATTAAAATGCATTTTTTGTGCAGTGAACAATTTCGGAGATATTCCTAGTTATTTGGCGAGTTTTGCAATACTTGCACTTTTCTAAAGCTGGAATTTCGTTATTCACTTTTTTATCTCTTGGCCGCGCAAAGAGAACGCAATTTCAAAGCCTTCATATACCAACCAGATTTAAAAGAATTAACTATCGTTCAAAGCCTACTGTATTCCCATATTCCTCTTGCTCCCACAAGAACATTAGCAATAACATAATTTCTACAAATATTTATCTCGATCAACATGAAGAAGGCAGGAAAATAAGAGTCTGCAAGAATAGTTGTCAGCATGGGTGGCTCATTTGGTTAGACGCTTGACTACTGATCCCAAGGTCGCTGGTTCAAATCTAGCTCAGACCGAAGGTTTTCAAATGTGCTTAAAACGACAGGTCCATGTCAGTAGATTTACTGGCATGTAAAAGGGCTCCTGCGGGACAAAATTCCGGTACACTGGTGACGCGGATTTAATCCTGGCAGTTGACAGCGTCGTTAAACAACAAATTAATGTTTATAAGAATAGTTAGTACAACACTGGGGAAACTCATATGAGTGCAACATAAGATTGTTAAAATAAAGCCAAGGGGTGCAAGTACGACAAAATACTTGTGTTTGTGCAGCCATTACTTTTGGTACAAGATATTTTGCATCTGGTGTCATGCTTGAGAATCCATGTATCGGTTCCTTTATGCAATATACATTCAACTCGGAGATAATCAGCCCCAAGGCATAAGGAATGAATCTGCAGTCCATAGAGAGTATGTACCATACCCCAGCAACAGTGCCAATTGTTGGGTCATTATTCTCTTAAGCTTGAGTAGTTCAATGGAGATAAGAGGCAGCGAGGGGTAGAGTCCGCCAATACGGCGCCCTCAACCGTCCAGCCAGATTAAATACGTTTGCTGATTTGTGCTCACCTCATTCCAACAACTCTTGTTCACGGACAAATCGTAACACAATATTTGGCGGGGTCCAATGACTATGAGTGGCGTCCTCACGAATAAAAACATTTTATTCAGATTTACGTCCATCTTATTTTCTCTACCACTCACTGGCAATAAGTAGGGGAAGTATCGCATTCCACTCAAAAATTCAACACCAAGATTTCACCAGTTATATATTTTGTGGCCTCTGAACTCAAAAAAGCATTCTTAGAGAAAACATGTGTCTGTATGTACGTGTGCGCGCACGCCTGTCTGTCTCTGAACGACATCTCAAAAACGTAAAGTGGACTAAAAACCAAACTTGGTATTTAGCTTCATCTTCCAAGGATGCAACACGAAGATTTTTGAGAAAACTGTCTAGTCCAAACCATTCCTTAGATGAAATATTTTTAAAAATGATCGATGTTCTTAAAAATGTTTCTAACGATAAAAATACCACATGTCTTAAGATATTTTCATTTCAAACGAAATGCATATCTTTAATTTTCTGGGAGTGTCGTCCGAATTCCTCTTCATCCTGGTTGAACTTTCCATAACTGGTAAACCGTAAGAGAGAGACAAAATCTTACTAAAAAGAGATGGGTTGACAGACAGATCATAATTACAAACATGGTGTTTGTGATTGTTCAACCGTCCTTTTGCATAGTATTTTAAAATTTTAACTCCTTAAGCGTCCTTTTTTTTATTTATTTATTACGTAACTTAAAATCAATAAAGTGCATTACAGTTGTAATAGCAGAACATTATGATGTCAAGAAACATGTGTAGAGAGTGTTTTCTAATGGAGATCCTCTTCTCTTGTTATGTAGTTAGAAGATCAGTGTCTCTCTTCCACTAGTGTTCTCTAGGAGGCGGCAGCTGCTATGGGATGTGATCGAGTAGTGAGTTGGGATGGTCAATAATTGGCTGGTGAAGGGAACACGAAGATCTCTATGGGGAGTGTTATTGTTAAAGTGCCAAGGTGCATCAGCGATTAGTCTTACGATCCTGTTCTGGAATGTTTGTATTTTCTTAATGTTAGAATTTGCTATGGAAAACCATATGCCACAGCAGTGGGTCGAAATTGGTCTAATTGCGGAAAAGTAAATTAACTTCTTGAAGTGCAGAGGGAGCTGAGACTTTTCTTGTATTAGGTATTTGGTTTGATGCATTTTGTTTCTTAGTTCCTGAACTAAATTAGTAATATGTGCGTTCCAAGTTAAAGGGGTACTCGGAATCAGGCCAAAATATCTTACTGTTTAACTTTGAGGTATGGTTTCTGTACCTAGAAAAACAGGTTACTTTTTGTAAGAGAATATTGTATTTTTTTATTTTTTGGGCTTCACTTTGACTCCCCAGATCTTAGACTAATATACCTGGTTAACAAAATGCTGTCGCTCAGTTGCTATAGATTCGAATGTTCCCTTGCTCAAAATTGCTACATCACCGGCAAACTGAGCCGATGTAATACTAATGGATGTTGGTGTGGGAAAATCGTGGTTATATACCAGGTATAAAATGGACCCAAGAACTCTTCCTCGTGGGACACCAGCTTCTATTAAATGCGATCTTAACACAGAATTTTCAACTTTGACAAAACACCTTTTGGTGATATAGGACTGCACATGCCTGTAGAATATGTCAGAAAGATGTGTTTTTATCTTATAGAGCAAACCTTGTAAAACAACTTTTAAGTATCTAAAAACAGGCCCATGGACACAGTTTCTTTCGTAGATGTTTAAAATGACATCAACTATGTGATGGATGGAGTTATTGTGGACAGGAGTGAGATAATCACGCCACACTGGAATTAAAGGTGAAAGGTACGATAGTAGCTGAGGAATTAATAGCCTTTCAAATATCTTCTACATTAGAGAAATACTACTTATTGGACTATAGTTGGAAGGATTTCTTTAGATTTCTCCGGTTTTGGTATATTATTATATTTGCATGCCTCCAGCTGTGTGAAAAATAAGGGAGTATTAACATGGCGTTATATATGTGTGTTATAAAAATCAAAGTTCTTCTTGGAAATGCTTCCAATAATGGTTGAACTATTACGTCATGTCCGGCAGCTTTTTCGCAGCTGATCTCATAATGGTGTTTTAACTTGTGAAGGGGTAAAATGCTGAGAAAATGGAGAAAGCTGTAAGGGTTGCAATACATTCTCAGTCACGGCATTTGTGAAATCTTGATTTATAATTGAGTTGTTGGTTGAGAATGTTGCTGAATAAGCTAGCTTTTTCTAGTGTAGAACTGTACCGTCTATTGCTTGTTTTCAAATGAGATATGCTTTCGTTAGATATTTTGTCTTCTTTCAGGGGCTTCCGTATTATATATTTAATCTACTGAGGTGAATACCAGTTTCCTCGCTACTCAGTTGTTCAAGTGCACTCTTTAGGTCACGTGTTGCTCTATTGTACGGTGATTTATGCGCAGGACATTTAGTACCCTCTCAAAGATGGCAAAATTTCTTCTTCTCTTGATGTAACACTTGAATAGGAGTTGAAAAAATACGTGTAGTTTTTGTTAAAATTCGACATCTTATTGCATGCCTGATTCGCAGTGTAATGAATGTTTCTGGTGAATGTGCAAATAGCTGTGTCTAGTAGGTATATCAGAAGGTGGCGTTCTCAGAGCAGTAACGTCATCTAGAGCGTTTGTGTACAACTGCCAATCAAATGAATGTCTTGGATATTTGATGTTGTTACTATTGCTGTTAATTGTGATCACCACGTGATCGCTTTCCCAATGAAAATATCCAGGATATCTGGAACACCAATTGTGAGTGGATAGTAAGTGTTCTTATTTGGATGAATAACCTCTAGGGGGGTTGAAATACTGACCGTGCCGTATTTTACATCTAGGATTAGTAACATTTGAACCCTACGCTCGATGTTTACTGTTGAAGTCACCTCCCACTAAAAAAAAAAAAACTTAAATGTGTTAAGTTCCCAGAAAGCAGTTGCTTGTTATTTTGTTATCTGGGACTGAATAAGATCTCATCTGTAATGTTAAGTTATTGGTTTATATTTTTATGGGAGTGATTTGGTACTCATCCCTAACAAGTGGTACCTCATCATGAAGAAGGGAGCTTTTTTTATAAGAATTGTCGACCCGCCCTCTCTGGTATCTGATAGGTGATCTGCCTTGTATATTTTATATTCTGGAATTGTGAAGTGGATATGCAGTGCAAATTTAGTTTCTGTCACTAATAGTATGTCTATACTTATAGTAAGTAGAAATGAAAAATTTAATTTCAAAATATTTATTAATTACTTTGGAATTCCAAGTGCTAATTTTCATGCTTCTCTGATAAGAATGTCTATTCTTTAATTAGAAATAAAATGTGTTAGTACTTGTTACAGTGTGTTCATAGGTGGTGCAAAGAGGAATAATGTGAAATATATTAAACCTTCCAAAGAAGTTAACATGGCCTCATATTACGGACTGTTCATATACTGATCACAGTTCGTTGAGTACGTTGGGGGTTTTTGTATTATATGGAAACTATGCAGCTTTTATATTATTAAATAACTATGGGACCGAAAAGAAAATGCAACTAACTTTCGCTTACTGTACGCATGCGCTTACTAATAATTCTTTGGGTGAGGGGAGGGGGGGTGCGGGTTCGGTGAACCTTAAAGTGTGTTCTTCAGGTGACATCGCTGTTGGATAGAGCATACTGTTATTTCTCTCCCTACTCTAGATTAAGCGGTAGAGAAAGTAAACACGAAAGAGAAAAACGAAGGGACTGAAATGTTAGATATTCAACACAAAGTTAGTACAATGAATCAAAATTCAGTTAAAACTCAAAATTAATATGCTTAATACACATAATAAAAATTTGACCAGCTTAGTAGTTTCATGAGAGCTCTACAGTCCCGTACTACAAACATTTTAAAGCAAATGATGCTACCGGAACCGGAAGTAAACTTTCGTGACAATGCAGTGAGTGACGGTCGAGCTGCCGGATGTGATGGCAACTGGCAGACGAAACAATAATTTGGAAAACAAAAAGGCTGGCTGGAAACGCTTTAAAGTGTGGTCTAATATGCGTACTTTTCTTATGGGATAGGCACGTCTTTTTACTTTCTCTGCTACGTGTAGTAGGTAGGGGAAGTATTGTATTCGGCTCAAAATTTCGATGTCTAGATTTCCCCGGAAATATATGTTGTAAGGTCCCCTGGATCCAAAAAAGTCCTTTAGAAAAGGTCCGCGCATGTGCGTGCGTGTGTCTGTGAGCAGCACAACTCAAAAACGAAAACTTGGTTGAAAAACAAAGTTGATATATAAGTTTAATATCCTCCAAGGATGCGACACATAGATATTGAAGAAAATTCCTTCACCTTGAACTGTCATCTGTGTGACTCGATTGGACCATGGCCTACTGATCCCAAGGTCCTGGGTTCAAATTCGGACAGACCGATGGTTTTTAAATGTGCTTAAAAACGACTACTTCATGCCAGTAGGTTTACTGGCATATAAAGAACTCCTGCGGGACGAAATTTCGGCACACTGGTGACGCTGATGTGATACTGGCAATTGACAGCGTCGTTAAATAACAAAAAATTTATTTCACCTTAAACTGCCCTTTACATGGAACAATTTTCGAAAATTTTTATTTTCTCAAGTATGGCTGTAACGATTTTCATTAAAATGCCACGCGTTTAAGATATTTTAAGGCAAATAACATGTATATTTTGAATTGTCTGTTCCATGTAATCCTGATTATCTTGATGACTTTTGCGTAACTGGCAATCCGTAAAAGATAAACCAAATCTTACTATACGAAATATTTAGATCTCGTTAAAACACACAAGTTACGTCGAGATGCATTTCTTGTGGAGTGAACCATTTCGGAGGTATTCCTCGTTATTTGTGATACTTTTACAGTGCTCATAGTTTTCTCAAATGGAAGGTGGCTATTCACCTTTTTATCTCTTGGATGGTGCAAAGGGAACGTAATTTCAAAGCTTTCATATAACGACCAGCTTTAAAAGATTTGACTGTCGCTCAAAGCTTACTTATTTCCGTATTCCCCTTGCACCTACAACAAAATTAGCAATAAGGTAATTTCTTAAAATTTATATCTTCACTAATATGAAGAATATAGAGGAATAAGAGCCTGTAATAAGGTTGAAATACTCAGTCAAGCAAAAGCATAATTATAGAGAATCGTGAAATAAAATTTGTCTAGGCTGGGAGCTTGCCTAATGACAAGCTTAACATCGTTTCGTGTCGTTTCGAGGAACAAGTGAAGTCGCAGTTTCGTTATCAAGGATAAAAGACGGTTTGTTTGCTAAGAAGATTGAGGGATTTCGTTCAATTATGGCAAGTTAGCTATTAGTATTTGCGTTAAAATCCGAGCCGTATAGAAGTTTTATTGCGAGATAAAGGACAGAACATTAAAGAAGCAGAAAAAGAGGCAAAAGAATAATAAGCCATTCTTAAGAACTGGTGAGAAGCACAAATAAGAAACCGTATGTACGAGACTTGTGTTCAACAGCGAGGCAAGATAGAATTTAATAAATTTGACTTTTTAATGTTCGCTATCGATTGTGGGATAAAGGAAATCTTGTGACGAGAGTGAGGAATGCAAATTGCACAGTGTTTTGTGTGGATCTTCGAAATAAAGAGGGCGGTGAAGGAAAAATGAAAGTCTTCTCACATTATGACAGTAGAGTTTCTTCCTTAATTACCTATACCAGGTGATACAGCCGCGCCTTATTTTTTTGGAAGGTAGGCCACCCATCTAATGGCATGTGCACCTTAGTCCAGTTTTGCGCTTACTAAAATGCATTGCTTGACGTTATTAAAGAGAAGAATGGGCAAAATTGAGAGCAACAGCGGTTTAAGGGACAGAACGTACTCCTCGCTAAAGTATACCTCAAAAACATACCACTCGTTTACTGAGAGCGAATTCCGTTTTCCGGCCGATTTTACAAACTTTTTATTAGAGTATACATAGCAACGTAATTCAGTAAACGCCTCGGAAAAATTGAACCTATCATATGGGTACACTAACAACGTCAGCTAAAAAGAAAATGGTGGATTCTTGTACATAGAGCAGGGGTTGGCTGCTAAAAATTAGGAAAAATTTAGACACGCCTCATTCATCATGGACCCGTACAGTCAAAACGGACATATTATTAAATAACAGTTTATTTACATTTTTTGCGTGAACTACGCCTCGTGCATCTCAAATAATATGCATAACATCTTTTGCCATTTAAGTAATGATATTAAAATGCCCAGCAAATGATTAAAACTGTCTTAAAAGGCTAAATCGAGCCCGAAAACTTGCGAGGTGGCAATGCCAGGTACGCAAGTCCTACTATTGAACCCGGTAGACGCTTTTTGTTAGGTCTCGAAATAGATGAATAGGATTGTGCTCGAAACTCCAATGTCGTAGGTTCGAGCCTCAATAGTTTAAATATTTTTTATGTTCATCAAAACTTGGAAACCGAATTCACAATAATCTAATTATAAAGTCCCTGAGCGTTTAGGACATAATTTAAATCGGTTTTGGTTGTCTGCATTTTGTAATTGAACAGGTGTAATGACTTCTGCGTCATTGGACTGGCATGATGTATTGTGTTGTAAATGCCGACCCCTGCGTTCTCCACACGTAAGCACGACATTTTGTGCCAGTCTTTCATTATGTATTCGATAGACGAGTACGTAGATATGCTTTTGATCTACGGAGAAGTAAGAACAAATACACCGGAGAAAATATCTCGGGAGAGATATCCGAATAGGCGACAACCAACAGCAAACAGCTTTCGGAATGTTGAAAGGCGTCTGCGTGTAACAGCATCACTTACAAAAATGCCTCCTCATAGACACGCACCAGCAACATCGGGTGTTAATGCAGAAGCAGTTTTGAATGCCACCCAGAACAATCCGCATACTAGTACACGGGTAGCTGCTCAGGAGGTGAACATCAGCCAGTCTTCTGTAGTGCGAATATTGAACACTAATAAGTTCAATTCTTATGGTTTGCACCTACACCCAGCACTTCACGGGAGAGATTTCGAAGATCGAGTGATCTTTTGAGAATGGTTGCTGGAGCGAGTAGTAAGTGATGTTGGATTCGCATCCAGGATATTGTTTTCTGACGAATCAAGATTCCACAACAATGGAACTGGAAATCGTCACAATATGCGCTATTGGAGTGTTGATAATCCTCATTGGGTAAGGGAGGCATCATTCTAAGAGCAGTGGGGTGTAAATGTCTTGTGGAATCTTGGGAGACCACCTTGTTGAACCATTATTCTTCGAGGGGAATGTAACAGGAGCACGCTACCTGGAATTCCTCTCTAGCTCACCCCTTATTATTAGGGAATGTGCCACTGCAGCAGCGAATGATGATGTGGTTTCAACACGATGGCACTCCTCCGTATCGGTCGAGTATCGTCTGCAATCATTTGAATGCTGCACATCCTGATTTTTGGATAGGAAGACAAGGACCAGTCCCCTGGCCTGCCAGATCACCTGATCTGACACTCCTTGACTTCTTTCTCTGGGGTTATTTAAAAGAATGCATTCATGGAGAGGACCTGGACAATCCAGAAACCCTTCCTCAGCGTATTACAGTGGCTAGTGGATCTGTTCAACCCTGTGTGTAAATGATCCTTATTTTAATTGCACCTAGCTATAGGTTATGTTTAAACAGCTACCTAATTGTAGTTCACCAATAAAGAAACATCAAACAATGCCATTAAACATAAATAAAGCAATAAAAATTAATATAATAACAGTTTTCAGAGTAATAATTTGTAAATTGTGAGGATTGCACGGTAAAAATATTAGTAGGTACATATATACTCGGTTCATCAAGAGATTAGAGGAGATATAAACAAAGCACCGGTTTGTATCACTCCGCGGCCACGTGCTTCCACAATGACGCAACACGGTTACCTACCGCTACGCGTAGGTATAATATGCATTTTACACTTCTAAAAGGATATATTCACTTGATCCAAATAACATGTAGCACATGGAAATTAACTGCTACTTACGTCTTCTCTGTCCACAATAACACTTTTTCATTTCCTGCTCTCTATCTCGAAACCAATCTCCAGAAGCAGCTTGTGGAGGGAAGTTCGTTTTAAATCTGGAAGATCGGGATCAGAGTTAACTCCCAACAGCACTTTGTTTAAGGTGGATGTTCATTGTTAACAAAGAACTGGTGAAATTTTCGACGGATTGCAGATCTCACACTCACAAATTCGTCGCAAACTACATCCACCATTTATCTGGCATGTGGTCGCTTTTTACCGGTATCTTCGCCAACTGACGATTTTTTGTTGTGTGTACTGTAAATACTTGCAACTGACACACCAGTAAACTCGGATGTTAATTTCATCACGTCTTCGATAGCAAGTTCGGAATATTTCTCGCAGAACTTGTTAAATACGTTCAATATTGTTGTCTTTTAACCACTTCAAAACGGTTTTCCGCGCTTATGTTTTACAACACTCACTTGTTCCGCCATGTTACTTTCATACTGAATACTGCGCGCGCAGAATGAATTAGGCTGGTTACAGATTCACTTAACTGCGTATTCTTACACTTTAACTATGCTTAGTACACTTAGTTCATGCTTTAGCAAACATTAAGTGACATTTCAGACCTCAGTAAGAGTATTTCTTCAAGGGACTATTTACACGGCGAAAGCGTCAAGAGGGCGCGCTGTGGTCAAAACGCACGTGGCTTTGTTTACGTCTCCTCTAATCTCTAGATGAACAGAGTATAGGTGATTCGAACCACCTTCACAGCAGACAGATTTGCTCGGAGTCTTGCGCTCGTTCCAGCTGAGCTACCCAGTAACGCGTGAGGTATACATTCCGTTTAAGATGTAATACTCGCTGGTTCCAGTGAACATTTGCAGAAGTGCAAACGTCAGCTGTCTAATTACGAATATATTAAAAGCCGATGCGATAACATCTATATTAGCACTAATTTCATCGAGTGTTAAACATCGATGTTAAATACGCCGGTGGAACCTAGTAATGGGGTCGATGTTTTCTTGTTGGAAAATAAAATGCGGATTGCATAAAGCTCGAGAATAAGGGGCAGCTGACTCACCTGGTATAATCTGCATCTACCGACGCTAGCCGAATGAAGGCATCCCTTATTATATCGTCGCCAAGACTGAAATATAGAAACCTAAACAAAAGTCCCACACCACTAAGTGTAGTTAGTATAAGAGCAAAGAAAGTTATTTGAGTGCAACACATGAGATGTTTACTCTCTCTACTGCTCACCTGCGGTAAGTAGAGAAAAGTATCATATTCAACCCAAAAATTCGGTACCGAGATTTCGCCGGAAATACAAATATCTGAGACATTTTTCCTTTAGAAAGATCCGAGCATGTTTGCGCTTCTAAGAACAGAATAACTCAAAATAAAAATTTATTAAAACCCGAAGTTGATATTAATGATCTCTTTCACCCAGCAAATTTTCGAAAATGCACCATGTTCTCAGGCCAGGAATGCACCATGTTCTGAGGTCAGGAATGCACCCTATTCTGAGGTCAAGAATGTACAGTGTTTTGAGGGAATGCTCCGTGTTCTGAAGCCAGGAATGCCCCGTGTTCTGAGGTCAGAAATGCACCGTGTTCTGAGGCCAGGAGTGCACCATGTTCTGAGGCCAGGAATACACCGTGTTCTGAGGTCAGGAATGGACCGTGTTGTGAGGTCAGGAATGGACCGTGTTGTGAGGTCAGGAATGGACCGCGTTCGGAGACCACGAATGCATCGTGTTCTAAGGTCAGAAATGTACCATATTCTGAGGCCAGGAATGCACCGTATTCTGAGGCCAGGAATGCACCGTGTTCTGAGGGCAGGAATGCACCGTGTCATCAGGTCACTGAATCCAGAAAATGAATTCTTAGAAATACGTGTGTGTACGTGTATGTGTGTTTGTTTTGAACACAACACTAAAACGAATACCAAACTTGGTATTGTAGTTCAACATCTTTTAAAGATGCCTTACGAAGATTCTTAAGAAAATCCCACACTAAGTATACTTAACATGTAACATTTTTCGAAAGTTTTGTTTTTGTTATAATTTTCTCTAACGATTTTGTTTAAAATGACACACACATGAGGTACTTAAGTGACAAATAAAACGTATATATTGATTTTTTTTGTATAGCGAGTGAAATCTTCATTCGAAACGAGCGTTGTGTAATGGTGTGTAGTTGGTACGTGCATATTTAAGAGATGCACAAAATGCACAGTACAAAAAAATGTAAACATCGTTAAAATATGCAACGTTTTTCGAATAACAATTTTTTTCTCTCACCAACCATTTTCAGAATATGTTGTTATTGATATTAATTGTTCAATACTTGTCATGTTTATGAAGCAGTATCACCGGTCACTTGTTCCTCGCGATGTCATGAAAAGAGTGCGAAATTTTAAGGCCAGTATACAAAGATTAGCTTTCGAACATCTATCTATTCGGTATCCTCTATCTCCTTGCATGGACAGCCATGGAAAAAAAAATGAGTACTGTAAATTTTCTAAGTGTCGCTTCGGCCTCACGGAAGTACACGAAGAAACCAGAACATGATTCACACATGGCGTGAGCACTGTGCTTCAAATAAGGTTTGTACACATGGAGATAAGACACGGTTTATTACTTTATAACATAAAATAGCAACCAGAGTACAATCAAAAGAACCGTTCTACACCAACATGCACAGAAACGCTCACGAAATACGTAAGTCAAACCCTGAGAGTTGAACTGTGCGTTAGGGTTCTCTGTATACGAGAAAAGTTTGTCCGTGGTAGAAATGGCTCAGTGCCAACACTCTGTACTTGAAACTCAGTATGCTATTCGGGATGAGTGCGAGTCCGTGGACACCAGTGGTTTTTTTATGTTTATTTCTTATTAACACCTTTTATATCGACGTAGATTACATTCAATAAACAAATATTGGCTACTGTATGTAAAATAGTTATCTGCTGCTCTCGAAAACTAGAAAACAAGGAAAAATACAGCAACCTGATCTCCTGTTGCTTTTAAATCTAACAAAAATCCAATAAAACAAGAGAAAGAAGCGAGAAACAAATTCTAATTGTGTGGTCTCCATTATTTGCTATCACTGGCCGCAATCTTCGGGGCATGGAATCCACCAACGTTTTAGAATAACTAGCGTCTTCTGCTAATGACTCCCAAGTGTCTGTAATGGCACACCTGAGTTGTGTAGCAGTATGGTATTTGAGGGGAAGCTGCGCAGTTTTTATGGGCAAGATGGCCGCCATGCGTGATCTAACGATTACTAGGTAAGGTGGTAGAGGAAGCAGGACGTTGTAGGTGTTTGAAGCAATCTCTAGGGATAACTTTTAAGGCCTATAGCAGTGTATGTATGTTTATGAGCGTTCATGGTAGTTGAGTATGTCGTTCACTATATCGATGTAAACCGCCTAACGCAAGAGCTTTCTATCTTGATTGAATATGATACACTAACATAATGACACCTCGCCCCACATCGACACGCTAACATAACCTAACCTAGCTCCTACTCTTTTTACTAGACCTTTCATAATTTAACCTAACCTAAGCTGACATAACCCAGCTCCTACTCTTTTACTCTGGTCCTTCATAATTTAACCTAACCCAAGCCCCATACTTGTACCCGTCTAACCTAAGCCCACCCAACCTAGCTCCCACTTTTTTTACTCTGCTCTTTCATAATTTAACATAACCTATGCCCCATACTTCTACTCGTGTAACCCACTCTAATGTTACTTAACATAAGTGAGCATAAACCTTCCTATTTATTAAGATATTTTAACCTAACTTAACCTATTTCATTCCTAGATTACTTCAGCGTTCTAGTCTTCTATAACCTATTCTAACCTCCACACCGTACAGTTTCAGGCTTAGACGTTTGCATTCGTTTGCAGATGTTTTTCAGCAACTTTAGATACTTTAAAGCTATTAGACCCCTGACGTGCGAACCCTAAGCAATTTCTAATCATTTCACGGTATGTTAATACTATTTAGGAGTTTGGTAGGTATTTTAGCCACTTTTGCGACATACTAGGGATGTTTACGAATTTTTGAAGGTTTGTCCTGATTTTTCGGTGTTCTCACGTCTTTAACATGTTTGATACTTTTAATGAGCATGTAGACCCCTTTTAGCGATTCGTTATGCTTCCACGAACGAATTTCATCCTTTTGTAAACGTATGAAGTTCAGTCTAGAGCATTGCTTACGGTCTTTCTAAGACTTACCTAACTTAACCACAAGCCCTTTTAGATATATTTCTTCATCGTTATTTGACATTATTCATGTTTCTTCTCCTTCCTCCCACTCTTTCTTAAACTACCATTAGAAGACGTTGTAACCTTGTTACTCAGCTAGCTATTACCTCCGTCTTTGTACACTGCACCAGTATGCTGTACATGTTAACCTCATTTAACATAGTTCTGTATGTTCTAATGCTAACACGTCAAAAGTTGCCTACATTCCCTCTAAGACTATCCTAACCTAACCCAACTTAACACAACCAACAACCATCATCATCATCATCATCATCATCATCATCATCAGCGTCACTATAACCTGCACGACCAGAAACATCTCCAGCACCACCTCCATCATCACCAGCGCCACCATAATCTACATCGCCATCATCACCAGCGCCAACATATCCAGCACCACCGCCTTATTCTGCAGCTATTGTATATAGTATGTTCGACATTTTTTAAAATTCTAACCTTATCTATTATTTACAGCTATAGTGTGCTTTGATTTTCCCCCCTCCTTTATAGGGCTTTAAACTTCCACTAGAAGATGTCCTAACCATTGATGTTGATGTTCTCATTACAGCTATTTTGCCCTCTGTTTCAGAATTTTATGCAGCTGTATGACTCTTTTGCTTGGTTCTATGTGATCTGGCGGTAACATCTCGAACACGACATGCAGTTTTCTAAGGCTAACCCCACCTATTATGATCTAACCTGCTTTTTAAGTGTTCTTTACAGCTTTATTCGTCATTGTTTTTTCTGATTCTTTATAGAGCTTAACATATCACTAAACGATGTCCTATCTGCTGATGTTGAAGTACTTATACCTCAGTATTTTAAGAGATATTCAGAAACGTGTTTGATAGTATTTTAACACAATCTTCTGTTTATATAAGGTTTATGAGGGTATACTTACTTTAAGGTAGCAGGGTATACGCCTCTCCTCCTTTATCTGGGCTGGAGACCAGCACTAGAGTTAAAGTCTAGTGGCAGAGTTAACGCCCCCCTTTATAATTTCTATTTTTCTTCTTTCTTCGACAAGTATCATGGGAAGCACGGAGAAGCTAGGTGAGTAATTTTTTTATTTTTGCTTCGCTCTTCGCCAGACATCATTGGAGGCGTGAAGGAGTCAGTTGATTAAACTTTCACTTTCTACAGGAAACCTAATGCAGAAAATAATTATCTTGAGATCCAAGTTGCATACTCTTATGCACGGCTTGCAACGTTGTAATGCCCATACGTATACGTTGATATTCCATCCTCTGCAATTACTCTCTTGTCATCATGAGGCGACAGAGTTATTTTATTAGATTCAACTGTAGAAACATTATGACGTTGGGATAGGATTAAATTCATAGGGGTTCTTACGATTTTTAAAGTTTTAAGGCACTCCATATAGCTGTTGAAGCTGATGTATTGCTTAATGGCGCTATGTTTTATGCCTTTGACCTTTTTCATCACAGGGCCATCAATATCGAGAGCATACATTTTAGGTCTGAGACCAACGAAACGGCGAATGATTTTACCACTCGCTTCATCTTTAAACTTTCCCAACACTTTCTTGTTTTGTGTAGAATAGCATATGTGGTTAGCAGGGTAATCCGCTGTATCCAGATGTTCAAGCATGTGTAATTTATCCTGGTATACATCAGCTGTAGTCACTCAATGGATGAAGGAATCTGTATCCGTATATAACAGTTTAAGATTCTCAGCTCCATAATATTTGACTTTGGTTGGGTGTAAAGTAAAGACGACAGATGTAGTCTGGATAAAGAAACACTTTTATTTCCGTAAACAGTAACTTTGTACACTCGTTGCAACAGTAAGAAAGTCTTTTCGCATTCACCAACAGCACGGCTCCGAACTAGTAACACAACAACTGTCCCTTCTCCGTCGGCACGACTCCTCAACGCTTCGCATACGTCTCTTCTTTCCGTCGGCACGACTACTCAATGCTTCACATACGTCTGTCTCTTCCGTCAGCACGACTACTCAACGCTTCAAATACGTCTGACTGCCTTCTGTCGCACTTTACCGCTATTTATATCTCCCAGGCACTATTCTGGAAAGTTCAGTTATTGCTGTGAAATACAAAGCAGAAGATTCTCGAAGTCTCTATCCTTTTCTCTCTTTCGGTAAGCGCCCCAACAATGCGGCCATTGTCTGTCTCTTTCCTTCGGCTCCTTTGCGGTAGTGCCGACAATAATATGATGGGAGACAATATGGAAGTAACACATCATATTGATATGAATACATAAGCGTCTTGGAGATGTCTAATACGCTCATACCAATGTATATAGGCTTGCTGAACACTATTTTACGAGCAGCCATATGAACAGCTGCAAGATTAGGCCCGTATATAGTTCGATCGATAAATGTAGGCTTGGCTATTAGATTTTCTAATGTTTTGCTGTTTGCTACAAGACGTATATCCATACGATTACGAATATTTTCCATTGTTTTTCCAAACATCGCATTATTGAAAAGTTTGTACAAATCCTTCTCGAAATCGTTTCTTGCTTGCTGTCGTAGGCGATTATTAAATCCGACGTAAGGCTTTAACCAACAAGATTGACGGAATTTTAGCACTCGATGAATCTTTACTAGTCGTAGACCATAACTAAGAGCCTGTGTCAAGACCATGTAATGTACTACATACTTCTTTCGGGATCCAAGATGGGCAATTAGTTTCTTTGAAGAGGATTCCCCCGGTTTCATACTCTCAGGCAGAAAGGGTAAATCATTATGAAGTTCATGCAGCTCTGCAGGATATTCCACATCAACCTCCAAGGTATATCCAAAGGAATCATCCCCATTCAACGAACCAAGATGTATATCCTCAGGAGAAACCCACGTAAATCCACCATAAGGAAGGGCGAGACACATACCCCAACCGTACTGGTTATTGGCGTCTTCGTATGTAAGAAAATGAGAGGGTTTACGAGGATCATACTGCTCCATATAGATGATGTAAGCCTCCGCATACGGGTGAGAAACCTGGCATAACCCTCCTCTTATACCAGATTCAACCATGAGTAGCTGATCGTAATCAAGAAGCAATTTCAACTCGATTCCAGTATACAGCAGCATAGCATCCCATGTAAGTCCTGGAGAAGTAAAATAATGTGCAGCATCCACCTTATGAGTTTTCAGGGTTTCTTATCTGTTTAACATGTTGTACTTTTATTATTGGAATAATTCCCAAAGTATTAGTGATAAAAACTTCAAATAAATTTTATTAAATTGGTTTTGTTGTTGTTTCCTCTGTGGTATGCTCGGGATACTGGAGTCTTGGGTTCCAATCCTGATTCGGTAAATTTAATTATCTAGAGAATCGCTTGCGCTAGAAGACTGAAACAAACTTTATATGGTAATACTCGTCAAGGACAAATATTTTATAACATGCTAGAGTTGAGGTATCGTGGGTTCGATTCCTGCGTTCTGGAGAATGATTGAATTTTGACCTATATCGCGATTATTTACACTTGGAATAGTGATGTAAAGACAAATTAGGGTAACCTAACGCATAAAATGATATATTAGACAATTGTATCCCTATGACTCATTGTTCGATTACCGGGACGGGGCAATTACCTCAAAGTCGATTTATTCGCGAATCAATAAAGATAGCACTATGAAATAAAAAGTTCAACTCTTCAGTTAAATGCCCTGGTCGTGATTTGTTGATAAAACGGTAATTTTTATACTGTGGCTCTAGTTCGAATCTCTAAGGGTCTATTTAAATACCTTGCAAACTAGGGGTCTCGGAGGCTTCAAATATGGTTTGAATTAGTGACATTATTTACAAAATCAATTACCGAATGCTCTTATTGAGAGAAAAATTGCCTATTTGGATTCCAGAACCCTTAATCATGCAGAACTCGGAAAAAGCCGTTTAGATATATTGACGGAGAATTCTGTTATTTTCTTTAATATTTAAGCTAATAACCCCCAATTACATGTATATTTCTTGACAGCACGAAGAAGGAGAACAGGACTAAGGTAAAGGTGTGATATGAGGAGAATAAGAAGAAAAGAAGAAGAGGGTGAATGCTAGAAATGTTGAATTCAAATCATTAAATGAGTATAAAATCGTGAACATTACAAATTATAGCATATAACGCTAAGCATTGTCATCTATATGACGTGTGTAGTACAATGTATGATTGATGAGTACCTGGCAAAATATGATGCAAATAAGCTTAAACGGTGAAAAGCGTTGTCGGGTGTTCACGTCCCATATACTCGCTCTGATGGCTTGGAGGTCACTGTTGGCCTTCTCATGTTTCTACGTGGATCCCAGGGTGGGGAGACTTTCCTGTCTAAACTTGTTTTGAAGGAGTGTAGACAGAATATCGCCGCTACTGTGTGACGTCATTTAGCTATGTTAGTTGACTGAATGATGAAAGATATGGAATAACCTCGGTTCTGAGGGTATATTGTGTTAATACTTTCTTTTCCCTTTATTTTATTTATTTCTTTCTTTTTCTTTCTTTTTATTGTTATATTAGAGGTTTTATATATACATGCATTGAAGTTAACATGTTAAGACGCTTTCAAATACGTTTATTTCGTTGCAGAAATATATAGTTTAATGTCTTTGTCGTTGAATTATGCCTTCTCTATGGTGCTTGCGTGACGTCATTAGACTTGTATGAGCATGTTTGGAGGTAGTAGATATTTCGTCGATGCTTGAGTGTAACGTCATAAGACTCTAATTGCGAAATTGATGAAATATAGTGAAAAAATTGGGTTTTAAGCGTTTAAATAATGCTCAAGTGCTTCTATCGCTGTCATTCGATATCGTTAAAATGTGTTTGTTACTTAAAGATACAAACTCGCCGTTTCGCGTCTTAATTCCATGCCGGATTCGTTTCAAACTATGTAAAAACTGAGAAAAATCATAAAAAGAATGAAAATTTGACTGCTAATAGCTAATTTACCGTCATAAAAGTAAGAAATCTGTATAATGTGCGTTTTAGTACTGATTGAAGCCGCTATAAGACGCTGCAACCGTGATCTTGAATTATGTAGTTCCCTGAGAGATGCGTGCTTTCAGAATAAGTAGAGTTTGCTTGAGCTTAGATCGTTATTCAGTAATTATCCTTCGAGTCGAGCACATCAGCTTCTCTTAGTGAGATAACCGTTCAATAGCTTTGATAACTTATCAAGGCGAGTCAGTGGAAAGTGCTATAAGCATTTATTGACTTATATAATTTACAAGTGTTGCACTACATATTATAAAGATGTGGAATGGTGGAGTAATGGAATCGGTTCCGAGTGCTATACCAGATTATAGGTGCAGAAAATGTGAAGAGTTTTCTAGGCGACTACCGTAAGAAGAGGCATGAGCTGATATGTGGCGAGTTGTTCGAGTGTAGATATTGTGGTGATGTTTACGGTACTGAAAATCGAAGGGATGTACGTGAAGGACGCTGTGATAGGGCTATAGATGCTAAGAAAGTCAAATTCGAACCTACTAGGCATAAATTATTGTTAATGTCTCCTGATGAAGACGATGTTGTAGACTATGAAGCGGCTTTTCAGGATCGGCTGAAATCGTATTTCCTCCAATGCCCAGAAAGTCAGGATCTAAATTCATACCTACAGCAGGCGAAGCAGCGCATAGTTCATGCTGTTCAGAAGGAGCTGCGGGCTCATAAAAGTTTGAAAGTTAATATTATGGCTGAATGTAAGTTTGTGAATGCTGTGGGGGATATCACTAACAAAGCCTTCAAAACGCGTAATCATGCCATGTTTTAGATAGCGACTTGGATGCCATCTTGGAAAAAAATTCCAGAAGATTCGTGCTGAAATGGAAGAAAGTAAGCTGAAAGGTAGTAATTGGGCTCTACTGAATGTTGATGGTGTTCGACTGCGTATTAACAAGTATAATCTTCTTCTAGGGAGCAGCTATATTCCTCTACCGTCATCTTTGGACGCGGAAAAAGCCTGTATAAACCCTCAGAGTGACGAGAAATGCTTTGTGTATGCCGTTCTTGCAAAGTTCATTCAAAAGGATGCTCAGCGTGTAAGGAAGTACAAGGATTTCCAAGAAAAATATGATTTCTCATGTGTTTCGTTTCCTACGAGCTTGGGCGAAATCGCTAAATTTCAAAAACTCAATAATATGTCCATAAATATGTTTGGAGTTTATGATAAATGTGAAGTGTTTCCCATAAAGGTGGTTGATGAAGAATTAACTGACCATCGTGACCTTCTTCTGTTGAGTGATTCAGCTGACAAACATTATGTGTATATAAAGGATTTTGAGAAGTTATTCGTGGGCAGAAAACAAAACATAAAGAACGAATTTATGTGTGTAAAAGATGTTTCAGTCATTTTTATGACCAACATGGACGAGGTGGAATGGAAAAATTGCAAGAGCACAGCGAAATATGTAGACAATACGGCATTACTAGGTGCGTTATGCCTACAAAGGATAACTCTATCGCTGAATTCAAGAATGCTGAGAGGATGTTGAAACTGCCCTATGTTATCTACGCCGATTTTGAATGCATTCTCACCCCTCTCCATACCTGCTCCTCTAACCCTGAAACCTCCTACACAACTCCCTATCAAAGTCATTCTCCTATGAGCTTTTGTGTTTATGTGAAGCCATCATCCAGGGTTGAACAACTAGAAACAACTCTTCCTACTGAGCCGTATGTTTACCGAGGGCCTGACGCTGCACAGAAGTTTATGGAATGCCTGATGGATCTGGCAAATAAAATTAGTGACTTATACAAATCTGCTAAACCTCTTAATCTTACAGCTGAAGAACAAGAATCATTTGATGGTTATACATCTGTGTGAACATGAATTTACAGAAGATAATGGGCAGGTTCGCGATCACTCACATATAAGCGGGGCGTACAGAGGACCTTTACACAACAAATGTAACCTGGCTTGTAAAACGCCTACTTATATACCTGTCTTCATGCATAACCTGAGTGGGTAAGGCTCTCATTTCGTTGTTAAGGAGTTAGGGTGTACTAGCGAAAGAGTAGAGGTTCTACCAAATTCAGAGGAAAGTTATATATCATTCTCCAGTATGTTGGGGATATTAAACTTAGGTTTGTGGATACTTTCCGCTTTCTCAGTACGAGCTTGAGGAAGCTTGCAGAGAACCTTGAAACGCATCCTGAAATAGCGAAGACCTTTGGAGCAGAGAATATTGGCTTGATGACACGTAAGAAGGTATTTACCTATGATTACGTAACATTGTGGGATGTCCTGAACGATACATGTTTGCGTTCTAGGGATGCCTTCTACAACAGGTTAAACAGCGAAGAAATCAGCAGTGAGGACTATGATCATGCTCTGAGCGTGTGGAAGCATTTTAACGTCCGAAACCTTGGCGAGTACAGTGATTTGTACTTAATTTCGGATGTTCTTCTCCTAGCGGATGTCTTCGAGACATTTAGAGACCAAACCCTGAAAACTCATGAGGTGGATCCTGCACATTATTTTACTTCTCCAGGACTTGCATGGGATGCTATGCTGCTGTATACTGGAATCGAGTTGAAATTGCTTCTTGATTACGATCAGCCCTTCATGGTTGAATCTGGTATAAGAGGAGGGTTATGCCAGGTTTCTCACCGGTATGCGGAGGCTAACAACATCTATATGGAGCAGTATGATCCTCGTAAACCCTCTCATTTTCTTACATACGAAGACGCCAATAACCAGTACGGTTGGGATATGTGTCACGCCCTTCCTTATGGTGGATTTACGTGGGTTTCTCCTGAGGATCTACATCTCGGTTCGTTGAATGGGGATGATTCCTTTGGATATATCTTGGAGGTTGATGTGGAATATCCTGTAGAGCTGCATGAACTTCATAATGATTTACCCTTTCTGCCTGAGAGTATGAAACCGGAGGAATCCTCTTCAAAGAAACTAATTGCCCATCTTGGATCCCGAAAGAAGTATGTGGTACATTACATGGCCTAGAAACAGACTCTTAGTCATTGTCTACGACTAGTAAAGATTCATCGAGTGCTAAAATTCCGTCAATCTTGTTGGTTAAAGCCTTACGTCGAATTTAATAATCGCCTACGACAGCAAGCAAGAAACGATTTCGAGAAGGATTTGTACAAACATTTCAATAATGCGATGTTTGGAAAAACAATGGAAAATATTCGTATTCGTATGGATATACGTCTTGTAGCAAACAGCAAAACATTAGAAAATCTAACAGCCAAGCCTACATTTATCGATCGAACTATATACGGGCCTAATCTTGCAGCTGTTCATATGGCTGCTCGTAAAATAGTGTTCAGCAAGCCTATATACATTGGTATGAGCGTATTAGACATCTCCAAGACGCTTATGTATTCATATCAATATGATGTGTTACTTCCATATTATGGAGCTGAGAATCTTAAACTGTTATATACGGATACAGATTCCTTCATCCATCGAGTGACTATAGCTGATGTATACCAGGATAAATTACACATGCTTGAACATCTGGATACAGCGGATTACCCTGCCAACCATATATGCTATTCTACACAAAACAAGAAAGTGTTGGGAAAGTTTAAAGATGAAGCGAGTGGTAAAATCATTCGCCGTTTCGTTGGTCTCAGACCTAAAATGTATGCTCTCGATATTGATGGCCCTGTGATGAAAAAGGTCAAAGGCATAAACCATAGTGCCATTAAGCAATACATCAGCTTCAACAGCTATATGGAGTGCCTTAAAACATTAAAAATCGTAAGAACCCCTATGAATTTAATCCTATTCCAACGTCATAATGTTTCTACAGTTGAATCTAATAAAATAACTCTGTCGCCTCATGATGACAAGAGAGTAATTGCAGAGGATGGAATATCAACGTATGCGTATGGGCATTACAACGTTGCAAGGGCATAAGAGTATGCAAATTGGATCTCACGATAATTATTTTCTCCGTTACGTTTCCTGTATAAAATGAAAGTTTAATCAACTGACTCCTCCACGCCTCCAACGATGTCTGACGAAGAACGAAGCAAAAATAAAAAAATTACTCACCTAGCTTCTCCGTGCTTCCCATAATACTTGTCGAAGAAAGAAGAAAAATAGAAATTATAAAGGGGGGCGTTAACTCTGCCACTAGACTTTAACTCTAGTGCTGGTCTCCAGCCCAGATAAAAGAGGAGAGGCGTATACCCTGCTATCTTAAGGTACGTATACCCTCATTAACTTTATATAAACAGAAGATTGTGTTAAAATACTATCAAAAATATTTCTGAATATCTCTTAAAATACTGAGGTATAAGTACCTCAACATCAGCAGATAGAACATCGTTTAGTGATAGGTTAAGCTCTATAAAGAATCAGAAAAAACAATGACGAATAAAGCTGTAAAGAACACTTAAAACGCAGGTTAGATCATAATAGGTGGGGTTAGCCTTAGAAAACTGCATGTCGTGTTCGAGATGTTACCGCCAGATCACATAGAACCAAGCAAAAGAGTCATACAGCTGCATAAAATTCTGAAACAGAGGGCAAAATAGCTGTAATGAGAACTTCAACATCAATGGTTAGGACATCTTCTAGTGGAAGTTTAAAGCCCTATAAAGGAGGGGGGGGAAATCAAAGCATACTATAGCTGTAAATAATAGATAAGGTTAGATATTAAAAAAATGTCGAACATACTATATACAATAGCTGCAGAATAAGGCGGTGGTGCTGGATATGTTGGCGCTGGTGATGATGGCGATGTAGATTATGGTGGCGCTGGTGATGATGGAGGTGGTGCTGGAGATGTTTCTGGTCGTGCAGGTTATAGTGACGCTGATGATGATGATGATGATGATGGTTGTTGGTTTGGTTAGGTTAGGATAGTCTTAGAGGGAATGTAGGCAACTTTTGACGTGTTACCATTAGAACATACAGAACTATGCAAAAGAATCGTTAAATGAGGTTAACATGTACAGCATACTGGAGCAGTGTACAAAGACGGAGGTAATAGCTAGCTGAGCAAGAAGGTTACAACGTCTTCTAATGATAGTTTAAGAAAGAGTGGGAGGAGGGAGAAGAAACATGAATAATGTCAAATAACGATGAAGAAATATATCCAAAGAGGCTTGTGGTTAAGTTAGGTTAGCCTTAGAAAGACCGTAAGCAATGCTCTAGACTGAACATCATACATTTACAAAAGGATGAAAATCGTTCGTGAAAGTATAACGAATCGCTAAAAAGGATCTACATGCTCATTAAAAGTATCAATCATGTTAAAGACGTGAGTACACCGAAAAATCAGGACAAACCTTCAAAAATTCGTAAACATCCCTAGAATGTCGCAAAAGTGGCTAAAATACCTACCAAACTCCTAAATAGTATTAACATACCGTGAAATGATTAGAAATTGCTTAGGGTTCGCATGTCAGGGGTCTAATAGCTTCAAAGTATCTAAAGTTGCTGAAAAGCATCTGCAAACGAATGCAAATGTCTAAGCCTGAAACTGTACGGTGTGGAGGCTAGAATAGGCTATAGAAGAATAGAACGCTGAAGTAATCTAGGAATGAAATAGGTTAAGTTAGGTTAATATATCTTAATAAATAGGAAGATTTATGCTCACTTAGGTTAAGTAACATTAGGGTAGGTTGCACGAGTAGAAGTATGGGGCATAGGTTATGTTAAATTATGAAAGAGCAGAGCAAAAAGAGTGGGATCTAGGTTAGGTTAGCCTAGGTTAGGTTAAGTCGAGTACAGATATGGTGCTTAGGTTAGTTTAAATTATGAATGACCAGAGTAAAAAGAGTGGTAGCTAGGTTAGTTTAGGTTAGGTTAGGTTAAGTCGAGTACAAATATGGTGCTTAGGTTAGCTTAAATTATGAATGATCAGAGTGAAAAGAGTAGGAGCTGGGTTAGGTCAGCTTTGGTTAGGTTAAATTATGAAAGGTCTAGTAAAAAAGTGTAGGCGCTAGGTTAGGTTAGGTTAGCGTGTCGATGTGGGGCGAGGTGTCATTATGTTAGGGTATCATATTCAATCAAGATAGAACGCTCTTGCGTTAGGCGGTTTACATCGATATAGTGAACGACATACTCAACTACCATGAACGCTCATAAACATACATACACTGCTATAGGCCTTAAAAGTTATCCCTAGAGATTGCTTCAAACACCTACAACGTCCTGCTTCTCCTACCACCTTACCTAGTAATCTTTAGATCACGCATGGCGGCCATCTTGCCCATAAAAACTGCGCCAGCTTCCCCTCAAATACCCTACTTGTAGCATTATTCAATCTGGGATCTCGACAGACCTCTGCTTTAGTTTCACCCAAACACATTCAATCTGCTGACTTCGGAGGCCACAGTATCTGTTCTAAAATATTCCTGTGCTCCGAAAACCACTTTTGGATCTTGCCCGACTTGTGCACAGAATGATTATCCTGTTGGAATGTGATACTTCCTTCAGGATAACGCTCTTGTGTAGACGGGAGTAGAACATGTTCTAAAATTTCAGAATAGGTTTCCCCATTCAACTTTTCTGTACACGTTCCAGCATTCCTGCACCTTCCCGAAACATCCATGCCCGAACAGTAACGCTCGTTCCACTACTTCCTGCGCGAGTAGCCAGATAGCATCTGTGATAGTAAGTCCTAATGGGTCTGTAAACAAACACGGTCGAATTGGCATCTGCAGTGCAGAACGCAGGTTCGTCCGAGAAGATTACTTCGCTCCAATCGAAGGTCTCATACTGATAGCAAATGCAAACCTGTCGATTTTGTGGGCTTTGATCAGCACTTCATTTATTGCTGCACGCCTACACCGGATTTCAGCATCTTTACAACGGTTGCGCTACCCGGGAATAAAGACAATGCCTTGTAGTCAGCGGCGATTAGAAAGGAATCTTTTCACCTCTGCCAAGAGAGATCTATCTTCACTCTCGGTAGATACACATGGGCGTCCTATACTCTTCCTTGCAGTAACCTGTGCATCTTAACGATATGATTTTGCCCACCACAAATGCTACCAGCCCTGGTGGCCGAATAGCCCTGTGAAATCAGGGTGAGAACAGCAGAACGTTTATCAACGGCCTCTGCCATTGCTAAAGTATGACTGAATGGGTCACTACAGGCTACGTAGTGATTGGCGACCTCTTTCGGTGACGAATGGAACTAAACATAAGTGTGTGACGGACACAGAAGGAAAGACAATGGTACAAGAATCGAGCTTGTCACCAGTAGTTGAAACACCTGGCTATTACATATATATATCTGATACTAATTTCATAAATAATATTGCGTAAAATCTATATTACTTTAAATTAAAATTACGGAGTAGAACATGAAAATAGAGGAAATAAAATAAAGAATGGAGGAAAGTATATTCTGTCGCCGAGATTTAAACGGAAGTACACCAGTTCTCAAAGCGCGTGCGTTACCTCTGA
Organism: Tenodera sinensis; assembly: GCA_030765045.1. NCBI lineage: Eukaryota > Metazoa > Arthropoda > Insecta > Mantodea > Mantidae > Tenodera > Tenodera sinensis. Next base: position 139,360,621 of record CM060963.1, read on the forward strand.
ACTATATTTGCTTGGGGCTCGAGATGTCCACTGACACATCCATATATACGCTCTAACACCGGCCACGTTTTTTATGCTAACGTGACTAATTTATCGTATTCAGGGTACTTCATATCTTATGAAACATGTCATTGGTTGTTTCGGTTGATTGGATATCGCTGCTCCTGCTATATATACAACTACGAATGCGCATAGCATCAGGCAGAAACACGTTTGGGTTTGTTCACTAATTGCTAACGAAGAATGGGAAGTACGGCAGTAGCTCTTGCCCTTCTTTCTGCACCAGGAATCAATATATATATATATATATATATATATATATATATATATATATATATATATATATATATATATGCATACAGAATTCAAGACACTGCCTATATATGTGTGCGACAGACGATAACATATGCCGCGGAGACTATTAGCTCGGTTTAGCTGCATGTAAATACCGACCAGTGTAAACTGCGCTGCGATACGAAGTGGGACTTATAAATTTTCTGCTCTCCAAGTGCGCTCAATCAGTTTTTCCATGGCTGTACAATGAAGTGCGTAATTAAACTATTTCTGTAGAAGTTTAATTCAATTCATTCTTACAAACTCTTATTCCTCCATCTTCTTCATGTAAATCGAGATAAACATTTGCAGAAATTATCTTATTGCTAATTTTCTTGTAGTTCTTTTAAATCTGGTCGCTATATGAAGGCTTTGAAATTTCGTTCTCTTTGCACGGCCGAGAGATGGAGCAGGAACAACGAGCTTCCATGTGTGAAAAGTATAAGTATAGCAAAACTCAGACAAACAACAACGAATATCTCCAAAACGGTTCACCCTGCCCCAAAATGCATTTGGACATAAATTGCCTGTCTTACTAAGATCTACATTTTTTGTATAAGATATCTTGGCATATCTCTTACAGTTTACCATTTATGCAAAAGTCATCAACATTAAACAGGACCACATAGGCTTTAGCCAGAAAATTCAAAATATACCTACATTTCACTTGCCATAAAAATATCTTAAACATATGGCATTTTAATGAAAATCGTTAGAGCCAATTTTGAGAAAATAAAAATTTCAAAGAATTTTCCATGTAAAGGGTAGTCCAGGAAGGAGACATTTTCTTCCAAATCTTCGTGTCACATAATTAAAAGATATGCATAAATACCAATTCTGGGTTTTAACCGACTTTCGTTTTTGAGTTAGCAGACACAGACACACACACCTACACCACGGGTAGATACACATATACCTTTTTCTAAAATTACTTTTTTTTTTGGATCGAATACAATACTTCCCCATCTTATACGTAGTAGAGAAAGGAATAAAAATTCATTATGAGATATCTATTTCTTTCATCTTCCATACTCATACAAAATCGGTGTTGCCTAATTTGAAACAATTTCAAGGCAAACATTTACAATAATTAGAAGAATCACGTTTTATATCAACTTAATGTAAAACTTGCATCAATAATGGATGGGAAATGCATGTGAATGTTACACATTGAAGCTTGTTTCAAGTGCCATGCACGCAACTGAATAAATCATGCAAGAGTGCATTTTGATTCAGTTATTTCAACTCTACTGGACACGCACATGTACAGCGAGACGTGACTGTAAGCAGGTAAATAATTTTAGCAAGTACCAAGAAATAAGTCTGACTTTCCTCCTTACATCATACAAGCAGCTTTGTAGCTATTAGGGTTAATTTTTTTCTCACATCAGTCATGTGTAGGCTATGGTTGTGAAACTGGAAAACTCATTGCCACAGCAGGTATTCGAAACATGGATCTCCGTTTCCCATGTTGATGAAACACCGAAGTGCAATAAAGGCGAGTCGTCAAGGTGACTCCGCGATAGGATATCGGCACAGAGAGTCATATGTCTATCTATGGTTGGAGTACTAACTGTGACAATGAGCATTTACTTACTCTACAGCATGCTCAGTTGCTAGAGTACGAATTGTATGCCATCCAAGAGGTCCACGTCAACATTTCTGCGGAAATACATGAATCTGAAGAAAATCAGCATTTTTAGAAAAAGGTTTGAGAGAGAGAGAGAGAGAGAGAGAGAGAGAGAGAGAGAGAGAGAGAGAGTGTGTGTGTGTGTGTGTGTGTGTGTGTGTGTGTGTGTGTGTGTGTGTGAGTGAGTGTGTGTGTGTGTGTGTGTGTGTGTGTGTGTGTGTGTGTGTGTGTGTGTGTGTGTGAGTCTAACGCTTTTGATTAACATGCCATATATTTGAGTATCTGCATGTTAAAGTGTGTCTCCTATGTTTTCTGGGAATATCATCTTTATTCGGAAGGAACTCCATATAATTTTTATAACTCCTAAACTATAAGAAATAGGCAAAAGCGTGTTACTGAAAATGAATTTAGATCTCTTTAAAAAACATTATTAATTGGTAGTATCAACCATTTTCGATAGATTCATTGTTATCGGTTTGAAGTTTTGAGTACTGCTAACTTTCAGCTGTTAGTCGCGAAAGAGTAAGTAATTTTAAGGCAAGTAGGTATATAACTACCAGTTTGTAAACTTTTGATTATCACTATTTCCTTTACACCTTTAACAAAAATGTGCGTAATAGAACTATTTTCTCATGAAACGTTTTCTTGTATTTGAAGACCACATAGAAGGAACATTCTAATTCATATTTTGGAAGAAAATGAGATATGCATGTCATCTAGTGGTATTGCGACTAAACTTCATTTTTAGTGGAAAAGCGCACAGAAAGACAACATTCAGTCATAGAAATTACTTTGGGGATATATGCTATGGTTAGTAAGATCGTTCTGTCTACAGTTTTACAGCGAAAGAACATTTCAGCTTCAGATAAACAGTTTAAAAACTTTCTATGTTGTTATAGATGGTGTTGCTTATGAGGCAAAAATATGTCATTAAAATGCTTATATTGGATATAAACAAAGGCTCACTTTGAAACCAGATCTATTAAGGTGATGAAGTACTTCAGTTATCAAAATGCGCATATATTCCAGTCTCGAGAACACTAAAATGTCACCTCTTCGTATGAAGGGACATGGAACAAGATTACTTCAGAAGAGTTTGTATTCACCGCTTTTACCAATAACTGTTGCCAAGCATGAATATTTTCAGGTTTTCAAGAGATTTTCTGCACCCGAAGCTTAGAGCTTATTTTCAAACCTTCCCTACGTGTAACACAAACTATAAAGTCTCATTTTGGACTTAGGACGATATTCAAAGTAATAAAAGTGGGTAAGAAGAGGAAATACATTGTTGTATTACAATAATATTTATTACTAAAACTAAACTTCTAGCGCAACAGCCCATGAAGGGCCAAGTCTTGCCGCCCAGCCGCTGGTGGGGTGCAGTACTGGAGAGTGGGACGTGGTCAGCGCCCCGAGTCCTCCCGGTCAGTTATACGGCCTTCTCGACTTGGGACCGCTACTTCTCCATCAAGTAGCTCCTCAATTAGTCCCCGCGGGACCTAACGAGGCTGAGTGCACCCCGTGCCCTACCTCCCAGAGAGGATAAAATATCCGTGCTGGTACCAGGGATCAAACCCGGGTCCTCCGCGCCAGGGGCAAGCGCGATAACAACTGCGCTATGGAGGCTTTTTTTTTTTTCTCCATTTTTTAATAACGTCCTCCAACTTTGTGTCATATCGGACGAATGAATGAAATGAAATGGGTGAAATGATACCCAAATGAGCCCGAGGTCCATGGAGCTTTAAGTTACCCGACATTCGTCTTCTCAGGGAAGAAACCTTACCCGGATAACTTACCCTAAGCGAGATTCGAACTCGCGACCTCTTGAACGTGAGACAGACACGCTAACCATCACGCTACCAAAGCGGGCGGTTTATTTATTGGCATCCATATTTCCATTTGAAATTCAAACCTTGAGCTTTGATTTTAACTCTTTAGATGTTATATTGAATATGTGAAATGTAATTTTCTTACAAACTTTGGAAAGCTAATTCTCCAAGAAGTAACTCTTTGCGGCTTAGAATGTTCTTTCTCTGGGGTCTCCATATGCTTGTTTCCATGTTAATTTGTAGTAGAGAAAAAAAAACTGCTATGTTGCACTCACATGACTTTCTCAACCATTCTTACAAACTCTTATTCCTATATCTTCTCCGTGTTAGTTGAGATAAACGTTTGCAGAAATTATCTTATTATCTTCTTGTATGTACAAAGAGAACATGGGAATACAGAATTTGAGCAACAGCCAATCTTTTAAAGCTCTCAAATTCCGTTACCTTTGCACGGTTAACATATAAGAAAATGAACAACGATGTTGCATTTGACGAAAGTGTGTTTGCCGAAACTGACACAAATAACAAGGGATATCTCCGAAATGGTTCACTCTGCAAAACGTTTATTCGGACATAAATTGTGTGTCTTAGCGTGTCATCTTTTGTATAGTCAGATTTTGTCTATCTATTACGGTTTACGAGTTATTCACAAGTCATCCAGAGTAAACAGGACCACATAGGCTATAGGCAGAAAATTCAAAATATACATTTCATTTGTCATAAAAGTAGCTTAAACATATATCATTTTAATCAAAATCGCTTGGGCCATTTTTAAGAAAATCAAAATTTTCGAAAAACTTTCCATGTAAAGGGTAGTTTAGGGCGGAGGAATTTTCTTAGATATCTTCGTGTCGCATCCTTGAAAGACATTCAGCTTAAATAAAAACTTTGTATTTAATCGAATTTTGTTCTTGGGTTATGTTACACAAAGGCACAAACACACACACACGCGCGCGCGCGCGCGCGGATGTTTTTCTAATTTTTCTTTTTTCTTGTTGGTACAAGAGTAGAGAGTCATGGGAGTGCAACACATCAGATGTGTTTTTTTTTTTTTTTTTTTTTTTTTTTTTTTTTTTTTTTTTTTTAAATTCAAGGGGCCTCAGAGCATATACCTCTGTTACGGTGATCCTCCAGAAGCTGGAAGACCTCCAAGCAGAGATCGCCAATCTACACACAAAACTCGACAACGCCGAGCAGAACTTCAACGACTTCAGGGACACCATGGAATACTACAACTCGCGCACGGAGGGCCTGATGCCTACCAGGTTCGAGGTTGGTGCTAACCAGAGGACCCTGGAGTCAAAGATCAACGAACTACTCCTATCACCCCGAAGGCTCGTCAAGGAAGAGGTTTCAGCTCTTCAGACGATGCTGGAAGAGCGATATTCAACAGACGCCGCGCCTAATGGGGCCACTGCAGCACCTCCGACGCAACCCACCCGTGGACGTCGGCGGTACTAAGAATCACCACCCAATTCCTTCAACTTCCTACACCTAATTCTCCCTACTATCACTCTTGACTTCCCAAGGGCGTACGCAGGGCCTCGGCCATGTTTACGTCCTGGCTCTATCTCTCCTGGCGTTGGCCCTTCTGGCCAAGTCAATAAACCCGCTCCATGAATCCGCAGGTGCAATAGCGGTACTGCCAATCCTTTCCTCCCTGAATTCTATCCGGTGGAGGTTTTTTAGTGGGTAGTACCTTCGGGTGAGGCCCACAGTCCCCCTCTGTGCCATCCAGCGCATGGGGCTCCGTAAATGGATTTTTCCTCCACTTGAAAAAAAAAAAAGAGCATATATTTCCGGTGAAACCTCAACATGGAATTTTGGGTCAAATACAATATTTCCCGTACTTACTACACATAGTAGAGAAAGTAAAAACATTATTATTATTATTATTATTATTATTATTATTATTATTATTATTATTATTATTATTATTATTATTATTATTATTATTATTATTATTATTATTATTATTATTATTATTATTATTATTATTATTATTATTATTATTATTATTATTATTATTATTATTATTATTATTATTATTATTATTATTATTATTATTATTATTATTATTATTATTATTATTATTATTATTATTATTATTATTATTATTATTATTATTATTATTATTATTATTATTATTATTATTATTATTATTATTATTATTATTATTATTATTATTATTATTATTATTATTATTGTCATTATTATATACGTGATTGAAGCAATATAAGAAATGGATACTTACTACACAATTTTCCTGTTAATCAACTGTAACTATAATTATGCTACAGATTCAGGTGTTTTAACTGTCCTGTTTCCTCTAACTGCTCTGATCTAATCTGAGCATTATCTAACAAAGAAACCGTTGCTTTTCTATTGAACTCCAATGATGATATACGGAATATCAGAATGGGTGCAGTGATGTCAAACGTCCGTGAACTTTGGTAACTGTGTAGCGGTAAACTTCCGCGGCCAGAAAACTGCATTTGTGGTCCATCTGCAAATATTGGTGAAAAATGAACATTACTTAGCTCATTAAACAAACAGTAGTGAAGCTTTGCTTCCTGGATTTGCAAATAAAGGAAAATAACAGTAAAACTTAATGTATTGTTTTTTTTAAACACAATTTATCTTAGTTTGCCACCAGCTTCTTCACTTTTGATTTGAAATGCACATCATATCAGTTTTACTTCCTCTTCCGCTTACTAAAGGAAGATAAAGGAAGTATTGTATTTATTCCAGAAATTCTATATCGAGATGTGCTGAAGCCTCTGAAATAAAAAGGCTGGAGACGTACATGTGTGTACATGGGAATGAGTGAGACAGAGAGAGAGAGAGAGAGAGAGAGAGCATAATTAAACAACGAAAGCCAAACGCCAAATACAAACAAAAAAAGATGCAATGCCAAAGCTGGATTTGTATTTACTACATATTACCGTACAGCTGCTCAAACAACTGATTTACCATGGCAACAATATACCAGCTGAATTGACCGAGCAGGATGGCTCAGACAGTAACCCTGTAGCCCGCATTCGGGAGGTCCATTCCCGCGGCCGATCTCTCTGACTTTGGGTTTTTCGGGTTTTTTCCCGGGTCACTCAGATGAATGCTTGTAAGTGTCAGCAGGGTCGCCGGTAGGGTGCGCTGCGGTGGAGCTTGCGCTCTGGAAATACGATGTTCGGCTGAGGGCAGGCGCTATGGTTGGCTGGCCGCCGGCTAGGGGGACTGATTGATCAGTCGGACCAGGCTATGTGAACGCCATCGGACTGAAGAACTGTCTGCACCTGTTAGTGACCCATCGTAGTAGTTCTGCCTGTGACGTGTCCTGGCCACCTTTAGGGTACCTTTTATTATCCTTCCTTCTGGGGTCTGATGCACAATAAGCCATCGGCTGACGTACCCGAATCCTCACCGTGACAGACAAAACAAAATAAGAGCAGCTCAACTGGTTCGAGTAGCAGGGGCATTGAATTTTTCAACCTTTTTAATTTAGTGTGGTCACAGCTTATGTGAAATAACATTTCACATCGTCAAACACTTAAATTTTTACTTGAGTAAAGTATCCCTGAAGGCTGTAACGTGGAGATTTTCCGCACTTCAAGGAACCCTTTCAACAGAAAACTGCGTTTTTTCATAGAAGAGGCTGTATCAATTTGGTTAGGCATCAAATGTATGGCATTCTGAATAACGAATAAAATGTGTAACTTGAACTGTCTTGGATAGTTTGTCAATTCCCCTTTACTCATTCATTTGCATATGGGTGAGAAATGAGGAGAAAAAGAACTTGACACAGTGCGTTTAGAGCAAAGTAATTTTATAATTTGGATCAAACTTTTCCCCGTTGCATTAACTTTCCGAAAAATATTTTTTTTTTAAATTTTGTGGAATAGTTTAAACATTTTCCTCACAAACAGCTTAGACCCGAAAGTCCCCCATCGTACGCCGCGGCAAGCGTCCAGTGTTGCCAAGTTGGGGGATTTTTCCCTCGGCATAGATATTTTTCAACTCGAATGAGAATGAGCGAATTATTTGGAAATTAAGGAGTTTTCGCATTCAAATTCATTTACTTCTGCTTTAGGCAACCAAGAATTTTTCCTTGTTAGACGTTACAGCATTTAATGTAAGTATTACTTCTTTTAACATTTTCTGCAGTATACATATTGAAACACCATTGATGCAACAATCGCCGAAAAGAAAACGCTATCGCTTAAGGACGGTCCCCTAAACCACTCACTCACGCACTCATCCACCCACTCACCCACCCACTCCCTCACCCACTCATTACCCTCTCATCCACCCGCTTATCCACCCGCTCCCTCACCCACTCATCCACCCACTCATCCACCCACTCATCCACCCACTCCCTCACCCACTCATCCACCCACTCATCCACCAACTCATCCACCCACGCCCTCACCCACTCCCTCTTCCACTCATCCACTCACTCATCCACCCACTCCCTCACCCACTCATCCACCCACTCATCCACCCACTCCCTCACCCACTCCCTCACCCACTCATCTGCCCACTCATCCATCCGCTCCCTCACCCACTAATCTACCCACTCATCCACCCGCTCCCTCACCCACACCCTCACCCACTCATCTACCCACTCATCCACCCACTGAGCTACCCAATCCCTCACCCACTCATCTACCCACTCATCCACCCACTCACTCACACACTCCCTCACGTACTCCCTCTCCCACTCATCCACCCACTCATCCACTCACTCATCTACCCACACATCCATCCTCACACTCACGCACTCCCTCACCCACTCATCCACCCACCCTTGCACCCACTCCCTCACGCACTCATCTACCCACTCATCCACCCGCTCCCTCACCCACACCCTCACCCACTCATCTACCCACTCATCCACCCAATTCCTCACGCACTCATCTATCCACTCATCCACCCGCTCTCTCACCCACTCCCTCACACACCCATCTACCCACTCATCCACCCACTCCCTCACCCACTCCATCTACCCATTCATCCACCCGCTCCCTCATCCACTCCCTCACCCACTCCCTCACCCACTCATCTACCCAATCATCCACCCACTCAGCTACCAAATCCCTCACCCACTCATCTACCCACTCATCCACCCCACTCATTCACACACACCCTCACCCACTCATCCACCCACTCATCCACCCACTCATCTACCCACTCATCCACCCGCTCACTCACGCACTCCCTCACTCAATCATCCACCCACTTATCCACCCATTCATCTACCCACTCATCCACCCGCTCCCTCACCCACTCAGCTACCCACTCATCCACCCGCTCTCTCACCCACTCCCTCACACACTCATCTACCCACTCATCCACCCACTCCCTCACCCAATCCATCTACCCATTCATCCACCCGCTCTCTCACGCACTCATCCACCCACTCACATACCCGCTCCCTCACCCACTCATCTACCCACTCATCAACCCGCTTCCCTCACCCACTCCCTCACCCACTCCCTCACCCAATCTTCTACCCACTCATCCACCCACTCAGCTACCCAATCCCTCACCCACTCATCTGCCCACTCATCCACCCCACTCACTCACACATTCCCTCACCCACTCATCCACCCACTCATCCACCCACTCATCTACCCACTCATCCACCCGCTCACTCACGCACTCCCTCACTCAGTCATCCACCCACTTATCCACCCACTCATCTACCCACTCATCCACCCGCTCCCTCACCCACTCAGCTACCCACTCATCCACCCACTCCCTCACCCACTCCATCTACCCATTCATCCACCCGCTCTCTCACGCACTCATCCACCCACTCACCCACCCGCTCCCTCACCCACTCATCTACCCACTCATCCACCCAATGACCTACCCAATCCCTCACCCACTCATCTACCCACTCATCCAACCACTCACTCACACACTCCCTCACGCACTCCCTCTTCCACTCATCCACCCACTCATTGACCCACTCATCTACCCACTCATCCATCCGCACACTCACGCACTCCCTCACACACTCATCCACTCACCCTTCCACCCACTCCCTCACCCACTCATCTACCCACTCATCCACCCGCTCCCTCACCCACTCAGCTACCCACTTATCCACCCGCTCTCTCACCCACTCCCTCACACACTCATCTACCCACTCATCCATCCACTCCCTCACCCACTCCATCTACCCATTCATCCACCCGCACTCTCACGCACTCATCCAGCCACTCATCCACCCGCTCCCTCACCCACTCATCTACCCACTCATCCACCCGCTCCCTCACCCACTCCCTCACCCACTCATCTACCCACACATCCACCCACTCAGCTACCCAATACCTCACCCACTCATCTACCCACTCATCCACCCCACTCACTCACACACTCCCTCACCCACTCATCCACCCACTCATCTACCCACTCATCCACCCGCTCACTCACGCACTCCCTCACTCAGTCAACCGACCACTTATCCACCCACTCATCTACCCACTCATCCACCCGCTCCCTACCCACTCAGCTACACACTCATCCACCCGCTCCCTCACCCACTCCCTCACCCACTCATCTACCCACTCATCCACCCACTCAGCTACGCAATCCCTCACCCACTCATCTACCCACTCATCCACCCACTCACTCACACACTCCCTCACACACTCCCTCACCCACTCATCTACCCACTCATCCACCCACTCAGCTACCCAATCCCTCACCCACTCATCTACTCACCCTTCCACCCACTCCCTCACCCACTCATCTACCCACTCATCCAGCCGCTCCCTCACCCACTCAGCTACCCACTCATCCACCCGCTCTCTCACCCACTCCCTCACCCACTCATCTACCCACTCATCCACCCGCTCCCTCACCCATTCATCTACCCACTCATCCACCCGCTCTCCCAACCACTCTTTCACCCAATCTACCCACTCATCCACCCACTCAGCTTCCCAATCCCTCACCCACTCATCTATCCACTCATCCACCCACTCACTCACACACTCCCTCACCCACTCATCCACGCACTCATCTACCTACTCATCCCCGCTCACTCACGCACTCCCTCACCCACTCATCCACCCACCCTTCCACCCACTCCCTCACCCACTCGTCCACCCCCTCTCTCACCCACTCCCTCACCCACTCATCTACCCGCTCACCCACCCAATCCCTCACCCACTCATCCTCCTACTCCCTCACCCACTCATCCACCCACTCATCCACCCACTCCCTCACCCACTCAGCCACTCACTCATCCACACACTCTCTCACCCACTCATCCACCCACTCCCTCACCCACTCATCCAACCACTCATCCACACACTCCGTCACCCACTCATCCACTCACTCCCCCACCCACTCATCCACCCACTCCCTCACCCACTCATCCACCCTATCCCTCACGCCCTCATCTACTCACCCATTCACCCGCTCTCTCACCCACTCCCTCACCCACTCATCTACCCACTCATCCACCCGCTCTCTCACCCACTCCTTCACCCAATCTACCCACTCATCCACCCACTCAGCTTCCCAATCCCTCACCCACTCATCTATCCACTCATCCACCCACTCACTCAAACACTCCCTCACCCACTCATCCACGCACTCATCTACCTACTCATCCCCGCTCACTCACGCACTCCCTCACCCACTCATCCACCCACCCTTCCACCCACTCCCTCACCCACTCGTCCACCCGCTCTCTCACCCACTCCCTCACCCACTCATCTACCCGCTCACCCACCCAATCCCTCACCCACTCATCCTCCTACTCCCTCATCCACTCATCCACCCACTCCCTCACCCACTCATCCACCCACTCCCTCACCCACTCAGCCACTCACTCATCCACACACTCTCTCACCCACTCATCCACCCACTCCCTCACCACTCATCCAACCACTCATCCACACACTCCGTCACCCACTCATCCACTCACTCCCCCACCCACTCATCCAACCATTCATCCATCCACTCATCCACACACTCTCTCACCCACTCATCCACCCACTCCCTCATCCACTCATCCAACCACTCATCCACACACTCCGTCACCCACTCATCCACTCACTCCCCCACCCACTCATCCACCCACTCCCTCACCCACTCATCCACCCTATCCCTCACGCACTCATCTACTCACTCATCCACCCGCTCTCTCACCCACTCCCTCACACACTCATCTACCCACTCATCCACCCACTCCCTCACCCAATCCATCTACCCATTCATCCACCCGCTCTCTCACGCACTCATCCACCCACACACATACCCGCTCCCTCACCCACTCATCTACCCACTCATCAACCCGCTCCCTCACCCACTCCCTCACCCACTCCCTCACCCAATCTTCTACCCACTCATCCACCCACTCAGCTACCCAATCCCTTACCCACTCATCTGCCCACTCATCCACCCCACTCACTCACACATTCCCTCACCCACTCATCCACCCACTCATCCACCCACTCATCTACCCACTCATCCACCCGCTCACTCACGCACTCCCTCACTCAGTCATCCACCCACTTATCCACCCACTCATCTACCCACTCATCCACCCGCTCCCTCACCCACTCAGCTACCCACTCATCCACCCACTCCCTCACCCACTCCATCTACCCATTCATCCACCCGCTCTCTCACGCACTCATCCACCCACTCACCCACCCGCTCCCTCACCCACTCATCTACCCACTCATCCACCCAATGAGCTACCCAATCCCTCACCCACTCATCTACCCACTCATCCACCCACTCACTCACACACTCCCTCACGCACTCCCTCTTCCACTCATCCACCCACTCATCGACCCACTCATCTACCCACTCATCCATCCGCACACTCACGCACTCCCTCACACACTCATCCACTCACCCTTCCACCCACTCCCTCACCCACTCATCTACCCACTCATCCAGCCGCTCCCTCACCCACTCAGCTACCCACTCATCCACCCGCTCTCTCAGCCACTCCCTCACCCACTCATCTACCCGCTCATCCACCCACTCCCTCACCCACTCCATCTACCCATTCATCCACCCGCTCCCTCATCCACTCCCTCACCCACTCATCTACCCACTCATCCACCCACTCAGCTACCCAATCCCTCACCCACTCATCTACCCACTCATCCACCCGCTCCCTCATCCACTCCATCACCCACTCACTTACCCACTCATCTACCCACTCATCCACCCACTCAGCTACCCAATCCCTCACCCACTCATCTACCCACTTATCCACCCCACTCACTCACACACTCCCTCACCCACTCATCCACCCACTCATCTACCCACTCATCCACCCGCTCACTCACGCACTCCCTCACTCATTCATCCACCCACTTATCCACCCACTCATCTAGCCACTCATCCACCCGCTCCCTCACCCACTCAGGTACCCACTCATCCACCCGCTCTCTCACCCACTCCCTCACCCACTCATCTACCCACTCATCCACCCAATCCCTCACCCACTCATCCTCCTACTCCCTCACCCACTCATCCAACCACCCTTCCACCCACTCCCTCACCCACTCATCCACCCACCCTTCCACCCACTCCCTCACCCAATCCATCTACCCATTCATCCACCCGCTCTCTCACGCACTCATCCACCCACTCATCTACCCGCTCCCTCACCCACTCATCTACCCACTCATCCACCCGCTCCCTCACCCACTCCCTCACCCACTCCCTCACCCAATCTTCTACCCACTCATCCACCCACTCAGCTACCCAATCCCTCACCCACTCATCTACCCACTCATCCACCCCACTCACTCGCACACTCCCTCACCCACTCCCTCTCCCACTCATCCACCCACTCATCTACCCACTCATCCACCCGCTCACTCACGCACTCCCTCACTCAGACATCCACCCACTTATCCACCCACTCATCTACCCACTCATCCACCCGCTCCCTCACCCACTCAGCTACCCACTCATCCACCCACTCCCTCACCCACTCCATCTACCCATTCATCCACCCGCTCTCTCACGCACTCATCCACCCACTCACCCACCCGCTCCCTCACCCACTCATCTACCCACTCATCCAACCACTCAGCTACCCAATCCCTCACCCACTCATCTACCCACTCATCCACCCACTCACTCACACACTCCCTCACGCACTCCCTCTCCCACTCATCCTCCCACTCATCGACCCACTCATCTACCCACTCATCCATCCGCACACTCACACACTCCCTCACCCACTCATCCACTCACCCTTCCACCCATTCCCTCACCCACTCATCTACCCACTCATCCAGCCGCTCCCTCACCCACTCAGCTACCCACTCATCCACCCGCTCTCTCAGCCACTCCCTCACCCACTCATCTACCCGCTCATCCACCCACTCCCTCACCCACTCCATCTACCCATTCATCCACCCGCTCTCTCACGCACTCATCCACCCACTCATCCACTCCCTCCCTCACCCACTCATCTACCCACTCATCCACCCGCTCCCTCATCCACTCCCTCCCTCACCCACTCATTTACCCACTCATCCACCCGCTCCCTCATCCACTCCCTCACCCATTCATCTACCCACTCATCCACCCGCTCCCTCACCCACTCCTTCACCCAATCTACCCACTCATCCACCCACTCAGTTACCCAATCCCTCACCCACTCATCTATCCACTCATCCACCCACTCACTCACACACTCCCTCACCCACTCATCCACCCACTCATCCACCCACTCATCTACCTACTCATCCACCCGCTCACTCACGCACTCCCTCACCCACTCATCCACCCACTCATCTACCCGCTCCCTCACCCACTCCCTCACTCACTCATCCACCCACTCCCTCACCCATCATCCACCCACTCATCCACCCACTCCCTCACCCTATCATCCACCCGCTGCCCCACCCAGTCACCCACCCACTCATCCACCCACTCCCTCACCCACTCATCCACCTACTCCCTCACCCACTCATCCATCCACTCGCTCACCCACTCATCTACGCACTCCCTCTTTCACTCATCTACCTACTCTCTCTTCCACTTATCTATCCACTCCCTCACCCACTCCCTCACCCATTGTCTCACCCACTCCCTCACCCATTGGCTCACCCACTCCCTCGCCCATTCTCACCAACTCCCTCACCCATTGTCTCACCCACTCCCTCACCCATTGTCTCACCCACTCTCACCCACCTACCCACCCACTCACCCACGCTCTCTTACCCACCCACCCACTTGCTCACTCACCCATTCAGTCACCCACTCTCTCTCTCACCCACTTACTCACCCATTTACTCATCCACTGTCACACCCACCCACTTACTCACCCATTCACTCACCCACCCATCCACTCACTCATTGTTAGCACGCCACATCCGCAATTATCACAAAGCGACGAGTTGTCTGTTGTTCACTTCTGTGTTGACTGTTGAATAAGGTACGCTGTGCTAAAGCGCGTTCCACCCTTAGAAGACAGTACACGTTAAATGGAGAGCAGTGTTGCAACATGTACTAGTTGCGAATCTATCTCCGCGCGCGAGCCCGAGGTGGCCGTGTCCTGTACTAAGGCCTTCAATTGCTGCTTGACGGATACTTTTAACTTTGGTATCCCTCCATGCCTTTGTTACTGTGTGGCCTAAATTTACAAATGACTCGTCTGTATAAACAACTGATTTCCCCTGGTCCCTAAACCTTTTTACGTCTTTTAGATATTTATATCGCCATCTGATTATATCGATATCGTCTCTGTCTATGAAAATGCACTTGTTACTCCTTCTTTCATATTCCAACCCCAAATCATGTAAGAACCGACTAAGAGTGACCCTTGAGAAATTTGGTAGGGTTTCATCACTGTTGACCCGTGACAAAATTATATTCAGCGTGGGTTGAATATTTGCAAACAGTAAAGAATGAACAATTCGCCACACTCCACATTGCACTATTCACTATATACTTCTTTTTTCCCCATCCTTTTTGCTTTCCTTTTCGATGGCGTTATTAGAGGTCCTTTCATTACTTCCTTTTTAATCCTATACACTACTGCTTCTGAACACTCGATAGTCTTAGCTGTTTCTTTTACTGCCTTACTTACACGCATTTTACTTGAAAAATAATCTAACACCTTCATAATTATTTAGCGTTCCTTACTTCTTAATTTACCAATATATCGTCTCTTCCTAGCTTCCCCTTCCATAACTACAAATATTTACGAAATTATTAAATAAATAACGCTATAACAGCTCATAGATTCCACACAGTTACACACCGACTTCTTTCGAACTAATGCTAGTGCTGCTCCTTATACTATCTTCTGTATCAGGCCTGGCGCGAGAATACCCTGAACAGATGAATACCTTTTGTTTGCCCTACTCGATGAAAGAAAGAAGTTACAGCCTTTTGGTTTATTTTAAAAACTTTCTCCAACCCTCGTCGACATTTTTTCTCGCTGGTTCCCTGATGTAAACTCAATAACAAAAAAGTTTCACACTACGTAACTTTTGCAGTGCACAGGTATAAAATTTTCGGAAAACATTTAATTTAAAAAATTGTAACACTTAACTGAGTAAACATAGAGAATTCAAAGTGGGCAGGTAGTAGCACTATAGTTTATTCTACCTAAGAACAAAATATAGACGCATTCTAGCAGTTAGTTTGTTAATTAGTACGTGATGAGTATAGAAACAGCACATATCGGACTTCTATTGAAAAAAAATGTTTTTTGAAGAAATATGGGCCTATAGAAATGTATAATGACTCTAAAAAGGATATAAACTAATAGAGGAAACAATTCTGCGTAGGATAGTGTGTTCAAACCTGAAATTTATAACAACTGAATATTTATACCATACTATTAGGAACCTGGCAACAGCGCGAAGGTAGAAAAGGACGAGGCTAATGTCAACTTGTATGCGCTAGATGGAGATAGATATATACCATTTAACTCCATACTGTCATCTAAGAGTGGAACAAATTATAGTTAATCGCAAGCTGTGTGTGTGCGCGGTGAACGTTTACAATAATTATTAACACGGTGGCTTAGAAGGGCCCAGGACTCCAAAAAAGACACGGGAAGGAATAGATGAACTCGTTAAAGTTTTGAAATCCTGGCGGAGAGAAACTTTGATCGACGCTTGGTTAGAGGACCCAAAATTTAAGGGTTGGCTAAGTAAATGTAATGATCGTTTTAGAGCTAAATACATATGTTAAAAAAAGGAACTCCAAGCAGGGAAAAGTGAACTAGATAAACATAGAAAGACGTCCTTACACCAGAAAAATATATTGCAGATAAAAAAGTCCCAAAATTAGAGTAAACCAGTTGATGTTAAACTAATGGTTAAAACAATAGAATTTAAATTTTTATAGAATTGAGCATGATAGCTTCAATTCTATGAATCACTTCACTGAATTACATCAAGTGCATTGCCACACCATTGCGTGTGATATGAAACTTAAACGAACAAAAATTAAGTATTTAATCACAAATGTGTTCGGCAGAGCTATATAGGAAAAAAATATGGAATCCTTGAAAGGAAATGTATTTTCAATTTTGATTTAGGAAGTGCTAAAAATCCATGCATTGTCACGAAGTCTATTAGCGACTTTCATGTAGCAGTGTTGTCTTACACTATGTTCAAATTAAAGATGCTACAGCTGTGAATCTATTGTGTGCTCAAACTCTATCAAAGCATGGTCTATATATTGAAAACATTGTTGGTTACTGTGGGGATAACTCCAACAGCATGATGGCGAACACGATTATTTTGTATCTCGTTTTCTAAAGAAAAATGATGAAATTGTTGTTTTGGGTGTATTTGCCAATCTCTTAATTTGGTTGCGAGAGCTGCACCAGAATGTCTTCCCAAAAACGCTGAATCACTGCTACATCTAATATTTTCGTACTTTTCAAGAAGTCCGCAACGACAAAGTATTCTAGATGAGTTACGGTCTTATATGATAGCAAGTCAACAAAAGTTAGGTTTCATGAGCAGAAAGGGAATTATTTTGTTTTTGAGGGATTTTGAAGGCCTATGGGGCAATTTATATTTTTGGAAGGTAGGCCACCCATCTAAGGGCATGTGCGCCTTAGTCCAGTTTTGCGCTTACTAAAATGTATTGCTTGACCTTCTCAAAGAGAGGAATGCGCAAAATTGAGAGCAACAGTGCTTTAAGGGACACAACGTACTCCTCGCTAAAGTACACCTCAAAAACATAGGACTCGTTTACTGAGAGCGAATTCCGGTTTCCGGCCGATTTTACAAACTTTTTATTAGAGTATACATAGCAATGTAATTCAGTAAACGCCTCCGGAAAAAATGGACCTATCATATGAGTACACTAACAACGTCAGCTAAAAAGAAAATGGTGGATTCTTGTACTTTGAGCAGGGGTTGGCTGCCAAAAATCAGGAAAAATTTAGACACGCCTCATCCATCATGGACCCGTACAGTCAAAACGGACATATTATTAAACAATAGTTTATTTACATTTTTGCGTGAACTACGCCTCGTGCATCTCTCTCCTTGATTTAATGAGTGAGTTGTTTTGAGATTTCAGCTGCTTCTCACTAGATGTATCCATTTTCCCGCCAAAAGTTGTTGATTTCCATTGAAGTAGCTTTATTTGTGAAGGAATACAGAAAGCTGAAGTAAAAATATACTTGATTTAAGTTCATATAACATTGTGATGTAAGTAAATACATAAGTAAATAAATTGTAAGGCTTTTCTGCTAATGTTTTATGCACCTAAATATTAATATTCAATATACAGATGTTCACATTTGTTTTACATAACCTATATGAGCTTCACCCATGAAAGATAATGTACTTTTATTGACGATGGTGTCCATTTCATTTCAGAAGTTCAGAAGTTGAATAAAAGAAGCTGTGTTCATTGACTCATCCAAATTGAGTTTAAAAAGTGTTTTATTACACATTGGGAAGAATAAATCATCAGTACCTTTAGCACATGCTACAGGACTGAAGGAGACTTATGAATCCATGAAGATCCTCCTACCAGTAATAAACTACACAACATTTAAGTGGCACATTTGTGGAGATCTAAAGGTTATATTATTTTACTAGGTCTACAGTTTTACTAAAACATATGCTTCTTGTGTTTGTGGGATAGCCGTGATGACAGTAATCATTTTAAAATTCAACACTGGCCTCCAAGAATTGAACCAACTGTTGGAAAGGACAATGTGAAGCACAAGGCGCTCGTGGACCCACAGAAGGTATTTCTTCCAGCCCTTCGCATTAAACTTGAACTAATAAAAAACTTTGTGAAAGCTATGAAACATGATGGTGAAGGTTTTAAGGATCTAAAGCAGAAGTTTGGGAAAGTGAAAAGTGACGCGAAATTGAAGGAAGGAATGTTTATTGGACCAGAGATACCACAGTTGATGTGTGACACTACGTTCAGAACCAAACTGAGCGCTCTTGTACACGAAGCTTGGGACACATTCGCGCTAGTGGTAACTAGGTTTCTAGGAAATTATCGAGCAGATAATTATGCTGAGCTAGTTCATAAAATGCTTAGAGCTTATCAAAATCTAGGTTGTCGTATGCAAATTACATTTTCTGCATTCTCACCTCGACTTTTTCCCACCAAATCTCGGGGCTGTAAGTGCTAAACATGGTGAGAGGTTCCACTAGGAAATATCAACCATGGAATCCAGGTACCAGGGTCAATATGGACCGAGCATGATGGGTGATTACTGCTGGCTCCTACAGCGATCATCCACAAGTCAATATAAAAGCAAAAGGAAAGGTCTCAAGCGCTTTTAAATGGGGTTTTTGGTGCTCACTTCACGTTGTAAGTCTGCATTAACGTATTAACATATTTAAAATGACATAATAAATATACACTTGCTTTATGGGACAGGTATTTATATGAAATGTCATATTGGACGTAATAGTTACATTGTCATAATTCAAAACTCTGACGTACTAGGAAAAATCTGACTTCAGATCTGGAATCAGCGTGTCAATTACCATATAAAACACACAACGTTTCCTCAGCAGCAGACAAAAAATATTTGTCTGTAGACTACTGTAATAATCGGCAGAGTAAATAATAATAATCGATAGAGAGAGTGTTTCCGGGTCTTTTTCTTTTTTCTTTCTTTCTTTCTTGTCCTTTTCTTTCGAGTTATAAATTCTCTCTCTCTCACTCACTCTCTCTCTCTCTCTCACCGAAGAAAAGTAAAGCTGATGAACTAAGCAACACTAAAACAGGATGCTGGGTAAGAACAATGGAAAAGATAAAGGCGGAGAAACGAGAGGAATCTTGTAATATTTACAAGCGAGATAATATTGTGCAGTTATTTGTTTAGCATCTTTTCTGAGAACAATGGACTGTAACGAAAATTACCTGTCTTGGAAATAATCATTTAGATGAAATCCACAGCACAGTTTCACACTCCATTTGCAACAACCTTGTACGTGGTTTAACAATACTTTTGGGGTGTGTACAACATGGACACAAAGGGTGGGAGGAATGCAAAAGAGAATGGGTTTCTACTAATCGATTAAAACGTTGCTGTGATCAACGGTGCAGAAAATCGCTCAAGGGTCACATAATTTATTTGCGACTGCACGACTACTGGCAAAATTTCGGGGAAAGTAGTGCAGTACCTTCAACGGGATATTCGAGCCTAGTCCATTACATGTTATACGCTGGACACGTCACGGACGATCGGAAATGAAAGCTTCGAAATTTGACACTTGATTCACAAATATAAGCATATTATTTCGCTGCAAACCTTGACTTTGGCAGGGTAAAATAGTATAATAATTTTCTTTACTCTTTGCAAGTGGTAAGTTAGCTGTTATAGGTTGCGCGTTCGTTCTTGACGAATGACCTTAGCAGAAATCCAACGAGTGAGCCTTACCTATAATAAACAGGTCAACAAATGTTTATGCTACGATAACAGACACCTCTGTTTTCCTCTGTCGCGTTTGTGTATACAGTCGACTGCAGAAGTTTTGTGCGGTACGGATGTATGTATGCATGCAACGAAAATAGCAATTCAGACGAGGGAGAGATGTCGGGAATAGAATAAATGCAAGAAAGTTAAGTGGAAACAGTTATAGAGGTATAGTGTATAATACGTGTGGCTGACATTACTGCAAGTGTCATAAATTGATTTGTAGTGTTGTACTACTTCAGCTCAGAAGCATGCGCGTCATCTCACTGCAGACTGTACCTCCTCTCTCTCGTTCCCGCAAAAGCTGAGTAGAGACTCGCATTCAACCTTTCATATAAAATTTTCATTCGTCAAGAAGTAACGCGCGACCTATACAACCGTGCGAGCGGGCTTCGCGGTAACGTGTGGGGTCGTGGGTTTGACTCCCGTGGCCGACCTTCCTAATCCATGGATTTTGGGAGTTTCCCCGTGTCGCAGGCGAATGCTGGGAAGGATAATTACTAGGGCTCGGAAGTTCATGCCCTAAAAACACTGAAATATGCATACAAATATGCTCTTAAAAACTTCAAAATATGCCAAGAAATATGCACTATTTCATTAGAACAGTTCATTTCCCTTTGCAGTAGACGAGTTAGTGTAAATAATAAAGTTACTTTATTCCTTAGAGATTGAAACAGAAGTGGTTCCGTTGCTAGTATTAACTGCTAAATTGCAGTTCACAACCAACACTACACAAATTTGCAACAGTAAAACGTCGTCTATTGTCTGGCAAAACACTTTTGTAACGTGAAAAACTTCTTTACACGTCACAAGATGTTATAGGGGCATATTTAAATGATGTTAACTATTTCACAGAGAGTCAACTCTCTTGGTGTGACAGATGGTTTTCTTTCGAGGATGTCTCGAATATCGCACATCTGTTCATAGCCAGAATTGTTTGAAATTACATAATTCACTTTCTCTTTCACTTTTTGTCCTATGCTACCAGGAATCGAACTTAGATCACATATTGTTTTTTTCAAGACAGTAAGTGATTCATGCAAAGGAGGTCCTACAGCTTCCAATGCCGTTATGGCTGTTGGTAAGAAAGAAAAATGGGCAGATATGAAACTAAGATCCTTCTTTACCCAGTGCCTGACAGAATATTTTGCACAGCTTGTATTGATGAAGCATCGTTCGAGTTCAATGAATTAATAACCTCTTCGACTATTTCTATGTGCTCAGCATAATATAAGACTGCATCGACCCATGTTCCCCATCGAGTTAACACCGGTGCAGGAGGAAGTCGGATATTAAGTGCTGTTGATCTAAACAACTTAACTCTTTTAGGAGATTTAACAAAAATTCTCTTTGTACTGGACACAAATCTATCTACCAGTGGGAAAGAATCGCGTATTGTCTCAGAAATTCGATGAAGAGCGTATGCCTTACAAATTATATGAATTAAGTTAGGAAAAATATCTTTGAGAGTTTTTCCTGATTTTACCATATAAGGTAACAAATAAAAGCAACCGTTGTATTCGATTCCACATGGGCATTGTAATTTCAAAGAGTCCATCACAAACTGTGTCACAGTTACATTGTCAGTGGGCAACAATTTGCACATATTAAGGAGATAAGCTGTAGTCTTTTGTTCAATATTTAAGGCACCCACGATTATATTAGCAATAGAATGGCGTTCAGAATCAGAGATTTCATCAACAACCACACAAACTGATCCGCTAAATTGTGTATATTTGACAATACGTTATTGTAACAATGCCCTACATAAGTCTTACGCAGTGTACTTTCTTCAGGCACATGTTGTTGAATACACTTGGCAAGAAAGTTTTTAAATATCGGATTATTAATTTTGAACAAGGGAGTATCAGCAGCTAAAAATGCTTGGCACAAGTCATGGGAAAATTCAGTAACCCTACTTCCTAAACGCTCTACTAATTGTTTTAGAACAGGTTATTTGTTTACGAGTTTTCTGATTAAATTCTCCTTATGTTTTGCTGTGCTTATGTGCTGAACTATTTGAAATCTTTTCTCACTCCCTATATTTTTGTCACACGCTCAACAAAACAGTGCCCTATTATTTGTAGATATTAAATCACCCGAAAACTCTTTCTGTAAATTAATTAATCTAGCACTCTAAGTCGGTTTTATTTTCGGCATTTGAAGAGTTTTTTTAACATTTTATACGCCTAATTTAATTTGGAGGGGACCTGTTCACAACACTGTTACGTTTGAAGACCACGCAGAGGCAAGCGTTTTATATAATCGTGCTGCGCAAAACGTTGACCTGCACTTTATCTTTGTTAATATAAACCTCTCAGACAACGCACTGATTATTCTCTACGCACAAAGATATAATGAAAGGATGGAAACAGGGGATTCACTACATAACAGCATGACTCAGCATTGCTTCTCGCCACTTCGCGAGTTACATCATTATATGCAACACTACCAATATGAAAAATATTACCCACGTGGAAAAAAAACCCATAAAAATCATTAAAATATGCTATATAGAGGCTATAGTATTGAAATAATATGCATTTATCAAAATCAAGAATATATGCAGTTATATGCACCATAAAATCACGTTCAAATAACTTAAAATTCCATAATTCGTGCACATAATGTAAAAGCATACATTTTTAACGCCTATGAAAGAACATGCAAATGCATGAACTTCCTAGCTCTAATAATTACTCCCCCAAATCCTCTGTCCTTCCGTTCGTTTCATTAATCATTTCATTCATCCTTGATCAGTTTGTTCACCGAAATCGTTAGGTGCAGCTTGGCAGGAATGATATGTGTATAGGAACTCTTTCCGTCCCTAGTTGTCCGTGTGATCCGGGTGGAGCGTTGGACCCCACGCAGAAGTCCCCCTGAGTTGGCCCCGGAAGACCTAGACTTCGAGGTGTGGTCAAACTTGGGAAACCTTGGGGACTTCTGCGCCATTATTCTGGATCTGGCCGACCGGTGTCTCCTCTCACCTCATCCTTCCTCCCCGGGGACTTCAGTGACAAACATCTACCATATCTCTCCTATTTCTATTGCTAGCTATTTAAGTGTGTCTACATAGCTAGTGCTAATTACTTGATAACATGAAGCAATTTCGCATTTGTACAATCATTCTCAAACATTTTTGCCTGATCCAATTTGTACGACTAAGCTACCTTCCCGTTAGTAACATTCCTGACCGTGCTATTATCACTCCAAATTTAAATATCTACGTTTATTCCGAAACACTCACAGAGTACTATTTGCTATTTTAATATAACAAAACCACAAGTAAATAAAAATTAAGTGATCTTGCGCAAAGAGTAACACTACCTCTCTCGGAACATTCATGCAATAGGACAATATAGAAAATGGCTCTCACTTTCTATTGTGGGAAGGAAAAGGTCTATGGATGCTTCTGCTTCATATTATGCCAATTTAGCGGCAAAAAGAAACTACTTTCAGGCGAACGATTTGCAAAGTACTGTTCAAGCACTAAAGAAAATATTCAAATTACCAAGGAAAACAGTTAATACAGTAGATCTAAATTTTAAAATCTGTAGAAAACGTCGCTTTCTCTTTTTATTTTTGAAATTTTTATAACTACGAGGGGTAATGTTTTGTTTTTGTTTGTTTGTTTGTTTGTTTGTTTGTTTTTTCAAGCAAAAGCATAATATAAAACTCCCTTCGTCGATCTTTCCCTTTCATACGGCGCACGCTATTAAATACAGAGGTGGGCATATGTAGGTATACAGTATTGACACATTATAACTAAGAATAAGAAGACCATGGTATCCCTTAAGGGCAAGGGCCTCTTGCATATGAGCAGATTTAGCTCTGTATTGGTCATAGGGTGAGCCAATCCCTGTAACCTACTGTTCTCTGTTGAACTGATTATTCCATTTATCGTTTGCTCTTGGCCTTCCTATTGCTTATAGATCTACGTGCCTCTATCGTCGTATATTATTTAAATATATCGTCTATAATATCTACATCTAATTGTTGTCCTATATCTTTACACTTTGCTTATTCCATCTTCCATTATTGAGCCACTTCACTGTTTGTGTGTATTTTGTCACTTTCACATTTTGATGCCCTTCCTATCTATATAACTGATACTTGTATAAGTATATAAGGCATATAGGTATGTATGTTATTACTGTTCCACTCCATCACTATGGCTGTATTTTCTATTCACTTTTGTTTCAGAGCTGCTAATGCCTGCTTCCATTGGAGCATTGCAAAGAAAATAATTGCAATACAAGCATATTAACAAAAAGTACTAACATTGACGTATTACTATTACTAATGTAGATATTCAAATTGTTTGCCTTCAGCATTTACACACTCTTGTAGCCTACATGTCACACTCATTCTTACTCTTGTGTACTATTCTTTATCTCTATCAATTTCTTGGCACGCCTCTCTTATGCACTGAATCATTTCATCAACAGTATGGGGTCTTCTTGCAAATACCTTATCTTTAAAAAACCCACAAAAAAGAAGTCCATAGGAGTAAGATATGGAGATCCTGGTGGTCAGTCAATCAACCCTCGTCGTCCTATCCACCTCTTTCGAAATGCTTCATTTAGAAGACGTTGCACAGTTAGCGCATAGCGAGCAGAAACTCCATCTTGTTGGAAATAGAAGTCATCGTCACCTTGTTGAATTTGTACTTGTGTTATCGCAATCCTCAACATGTTGATGTACACGTTTTTGGTTACACTTGTTCTCAAAATGATAGATCCAGTGACTCCTTTACATGACAGACCTGCCCTCACTGTAGCACCGTGAGCTACCGTCAGCTGTTCCTCAATTGTTAAGTGGGGGTTTTCTGTAGAGTAGTAAATATAGTTATGTCTACTTACAGCACCCAACAGTTTAAAGTGTGCTTCGTCGGACCACACAATATTTCGAACGATTCCAATACCGTTATACTCTTCGCTCAAAATAGCTTCGTAGAACTGTAGGACGAACTGGATCATCCTCAAGTAAACTGTGTATCAATCTTGAGCGATACATTTTCAATTTTAAATGTAACAGCATACGACTCCAAGATCTACGTGAGGTTTTCAGTTCCATAGCTGCTCTTTTCCTTGATATTAGTCTACTTTGGACAAACGTCTGAGCCACTGGCATTTAATTTTCATTGTAAAGGCCCTCCAACGTAATGTCATATCGGTGAATTAATGAAACGGGTGAAACGATGCTCAAATGAGCCCGAGGTCTATTAGAGCTTTAAGTTACCTGACATTCGTCTTCTCAGGATAAAGGAAAACCTCGGAAGAAAACCTTACCAGGAAAAGCTTGCCCTAAGCGAGATTCGAGCTGGCGACCTCTTAAACTTGAGCCAGACACGCTAACCATCACGCTACCGAGGAGCGGTGCATTACCGCCAGACCGTCTGATGAAATGTGTTGCATAGCCTATAACTTAAGAGCCTGGATGGAGGAGGTGTTTCAAATTCTTTACGCCGTGTCTCTCCAACCTGCTCGCAATTTCCTGTCTTCTAGTAATGTTCCAAAATCCAGATTCGTTGATCTTTAGTTAAATTACCCGCCATTGTGACACAAGATTAAAGACAAAAGACAAACTCAGCAATGTTGTGAGACTTAAAAATGAAACAAATAACCATACAAATAAAAATTACTCATCTTAATCCATCAAATTTACTAATCATTAGACTTTGGATCTTTAGGCCTTAAAATGGAATTTTAAGCGCTTAAAAAGGTCGTAAAAGTAGGGGAATAGGTCTTTAATAGATACAATAAATAAACAAATTTTATACATCACACCATGCAAAACACGGTGATTAATGTTATATTGCAAAACACGCTTATATACAGTCAGATAGATCAGATAATATAGTGAAACAATCATTCTATAACAAATTTTTTTCACTGTCACTTAATTAAAATATAAAGGATAAAATTGTGCCGTACATGAATTTTAAAAAATAATGCAATATTGTTATTTTGTTAAATGAAAGATCCTTCAGTTTCACTTTTGGCCGCAATTTTGTCCACAATAAGCAACAGAAGCATTTCCAGATGATGTGTGGTAAGTTTGTTTTTTGTCGATCAGAATTAGCTTAAATGCTGAAAAACATCTCTCAGCATCTGCGGTGGTGACTGGAACATACTTGAAAAGAGAAACCATATGTGGATTAAATCCTGTAGAGAGATCTGCCTCACGTCCGCTTAAAATACCTGATACTCCTTTCAGAATCGCATATTCAGGATTTTTGGCGAGTAGCATTTGTTGTTTTTGGAAACAATTTTCCCAACCTTACCAACAGTTTTGTTTAACTGACTTTCTGCTCCTGTAAATGATGTGATTTACTCAGTGAGCCTGAGCTTTGATGATTCTAAATGCTCTATAGTATCTGATAAAAATGTGAAATTAGCGCGAATATACTCGTATGACAGATTCTGTCTCAAACCCTTCTCTCCTAAGATATTCTGCACAACCTTAATCCACTGCGATTCTTCTTCCGAAAAGCTATTAACAACCTCTTCAACACTATGTTCTCACTGTAATACTTCACAGCCTGCAGCCCCGTACCTCATCTTGTCAAAATAGGCGCTGGGAGCAAGGGCAGATTAGAACATCTTTCCTTGAAGGCTGCAATTCTAGAACTTGACTTTAAAAACACTTTCTTTATGGAGGATATTTAATCATTGATTTTGGGAAACTGATTTCGAACCTCCTCAGTCACTCAATGAAGTGCAGCAGCCAGGCTAGTAACGTGTGTTCTGGAAAAATATATTCAAAAGTTTCCCAATGGTTTCATATATGGTGCTGCATCAGTTTACAGTAACATTCCATTGAGGATAAAAGGAATTTCGAAAAAAAATTAGAAAAATCGGTGAATTATAACACTAGTGACCATCAATTTTGTAGAAGTTGTGAAATGTGTGTTAGACCGCCCGCGCAACGTGAAAGCTGCAAATGCATCAGCTAGTTAGCCACAAGTTGTATAAACTTTTAACTTCCTGCTGCACGAGACGTTACATACACGAAACAATATTATAAATAGTATTAAAAAGTGTCTGAAGCAAAGATGGTGATATTTCTGGTTCTGATGTACCACTGTTCAAGCTGTTCCGAAAGAAATGGCGATCACTCAGTGTTTGACAATTCTGACCTGGGTTGGAGGATCTGCAAGTAAATGAACAGTTGAAAGATTCGTCATAAGATATGCTTTCATCGCTAAGGAGGCTTTGCGTACCAACAAGCAAGAGAATTCTTAGAACTTGTGATATTTTTAGGTAATGCTCCGCCTCGTGGAATATCCTTCAGAGCTCCAGGAGTAATACATCATGTATGATGGATGTCGAAGGCAATCTACAGCCTTAACATATTCTTATTCCGCACTGAATTTGTAATCGGTGAAGAGGAACTGCCAGGTATACGCGCAGTATGTGTATTTATTGTATCTATTTATACTAAGGTCTGGTTTTCCTCTTACATTGCAGTAGAAGCTCCAAACCAAGAGTTGAAGTTTTTACAGGTCTACTGTCTCATGAAAAGATCGTCACATGATTTCTCAAGTCACTTTAAAAAAGTTATGCTCCCATAATTAGTATGTTACACCTGAGAATGCTGCACTAGCGTTTTTTTGACAGGAAAGTTCGCACTGAAGTGAAGAAAAAAGATTATCAGGCCTTTCAAATGACAGAGAAATCCAGTTTATTATGAAAATGTGAAACGAATAGTACTTAAGCCAACAAAAATACCTATCTTTAGATCCAAAGATCTTTCAGTCTTAATTCGCACAGTCTTTTAATTTCTTTCAAACATTTAAGATTTCCACACATTTCCTCTCCTTAGATCCTCAGCACTGGGAAAATAATGAATCTTATTTGAGGGAATATGTGATTTTTATATCTTTAAACGTAATCAATTAATTAACAGAAAGGCGTATTAAGTTAATGACCGACTTTCATAGTAGTTTGACAAACATAAAGAACAAAAGCAGTGTATGTGAGTATTGCAAGTTGTGAGAGACAATCCAAAGCAATTTCCTGACTGCAAAAGGGAACACTAACACAATCAGTTTAGTTCTCTACAGTTGTTGGGCAACATCTCCATTTCACACATTTGAACTCCACATTTGTATTAATCAACACAATTTAATATTGAGTTAAAAAAAAAACATTCAAAATTGCCTTATGCTTGATAGTATAACAGGATAATATATATATAGTAGCTCGGGATGCATTCAATAACATAAATAACAACACTACACAAGTTCAAACGTATTTATCACCAGCCAAGTACACAAGTCAAGGAATACCAAGAAAACAAAAGATTAACTAAAAATTAGTTAATTAGTTAATTAGAGTACTTAGTGTTGAAACGAATATGACGTCCAGAGTGAGTTACCACAGATGGAGGTGATGTACTCTGGTGTGTACAGTCTATCACTTTTGGTTGTAGTGCAGTAGGGTTTGTTGGGGTGCTTGTTGTTGTGGAGTCGTCAGGGTCAGCCGCGAAGGCAGGTTTCAGCCGATCAAGACAAACACTTGTTCGTATGCCACGGATTTCAATGTCGAAGTTCTTGGCATGACGATTTATCACTTTGAATAGGCCATCATATGGAGACTGTAGCGGTCTACGAACTGCATCGTGTCATAGAAACACGCGTGAATAAGTTTCAAGGTGACGAAAAACAAAAGTCTGCCCGGTACTGTGAGGCCTTGGTGAAATAGGAAGGAGTTGCCTGATCCTGTTTCACAGATCTCTGACGAAGTCTGATGCCTCGAGAAGAACTCGCCTGGCAATCGCACTGTCTGTCCATACAGTAACTCTGCAGCAGGTGCACAGATGTCTTATTCGTATGCAGTGTGTATGCTCAAGAGAACTATAGGCAAATCTCGGTCTATCGGTCTGAAGCGTGACACTTGATAGCAGTTTTAAGCTGGCGATGAAATCGTTCCACTATTCCGCTGGTGGCTGGATGGAAGGCTGTTCGGATACGATATGTCCCTGTGAGCATGGTTTGAGATTTGAAAAGGTGAGACTCAAACTGACGACCTTGATCAGACGTGAGTCGTTGAGGAACGCCGAAACAAGCAATCCACCCACTGAAGAAAGTTCTTGCCACTGTTGCTGCTGTGACATCCGCGATTGGACATGCTTCAGGTCAACGTGAAAAATGGTCGATGGCCGTTAGGCAATATATGAAGCAATTGGATGGAGGCAGTGAACTAATAATGTCAATATTAGGGCTGGGAAGTTCATGCATTTGCATGTTTTTTCATAGGGGTTAAAAATGTATGCTTTTACATTATGTGAACGAATTATGGAATTTTCCGTTATTTGAACATGATTTTATGGTGCATATAATTGTATATTTTCTTGATTTTTGATAAATGTATATTATTTCAATATTATAGCCCCTATATTGCATATTTTAATGATTTCAATGGGTTTTTTTATACTGTTTTCCACCTGGATAATATTTTTCATATTGGTAATATTGCACATGATGACACAACTCACGAAGATTTCAATATTATAGGCCCTATATTGTATATTTTAATGCTTTTTATGGTTTTTTTATTATTATTTTTCCATCTGTATAATATTTTTCACATTGGTAGTATTTCACATGATGATGCAACTCGCCTGTGGCGAGAACTAATGCTGAGTCATGTTGTCATGAAGTGAATCCCCCTGTTTCTATCCTTTCATTATATGTATGCTCGTAGAAAATAATTAATCAGTGCGTTATCTGAGAGGTTTATAGGGGCAAAGATAAAGTGCAGGTCAACGTTTTGAGCAGCACGATTATAGCAAAGCTTGCCTGCCCACCAGTAGTTGTGTTGTGGTCTTCAAACGTAACAGTGTTGTGAGCTGGTTCCCACCAAATTAAATTAGGCGTGTAAAATGTTAAAAGGCTCTTCAAATGCCGAAAATAAAATAAATTAATTTACAGAGAGGGTTTTCGGGTGATTTAACATCTACAGATAACAGGTACTGTTTTGTGCAACGTGTGAGAAAAATGTAAGGAGTGAGAAAAGATTTCAAATAGTTGAGCACATAAAAACAACAAAACATAAGGATAATTGAATCAGAAAACCCGCAAACAAAGAACCTGTTCAAAAACAGCTAGTAGAGTGTTTAGGAAGTAGGGTTACTGAATTTTCCTATGACTTGTGCCAAGCATTTTTAGCTGCTGATATTCCCTTGTTCAAAATTAATAATCCGACATTTCAAATTTCAAATTTACAGTTGAAAATGCTTGCAAAGTGTTGGTTGTGAACTGCAATTTAGAAGTTAATACTAGCAGCGGGACCACTTCTGCTTCAATCTCTAAGGAATAAGGTAACTTTATTTATTATTTATACTAACTCGTCTTATCTACTGCAAAGGAATATCAATCGTTTTAATTAAATAGTGTATATTTCATTCATAATTTCAAGTTAAGAGCATATTTGCATGCATATTTCAGTGTTTTTAGGGCATGAACTTCCGAGCCCTAGTCAATATGTACATGCTCAAACCGTTGATTAGGCGGAGTGAAGGATACAAGTGAAGCAGTGATATGCCTTGTAACTTTGTTACACTGGTAGGCTATGCAGTTACGAACAAATACTCTACAGTAACGATCGATGTCAGGCCAAACAAAGGATTTCTTAACCATGTGGATTGTAGCTTTCTTACCGGGGTGCGACAAACTATGAAACGATGCAATAGCTTGCTGTCGGAAAATCTTCGTCACGAATGGGTGAACGTGAGGTGTTGAGACATCGCATGTGATTTGAATTGTAGAATTTGGAATTAGGATTTTCTTCATAACTAGGCTAGTGTCGGATTGAATGAGAGTTTTAATTTCGTCGTCAGTTTCCTGTGAACATGCTAAGGCTTGAAAGTTAATTTCTTCAGCAACCGATGCAATTCGGGACAGTGTATCGCCTGAGATATTGCTTTCGCCTTAGATATGGCGAATTTCGGTGATGAACTGCGCAATGCAATCCAGATGTGACTGACGAGGTGATGCTTTCTCTGGCTTCTACTTCAAGTCGAATGTCAGAGATTTGTGATCCCTAAATAGGATGAACTGTCTTCCTTCAAGCATGTACCTGAACTTCTTAATGGAGGGATAAGCGGTAAGGAGTTCACGATCATAGATAGGTAGACGACTGTTGTGATGGAGAGGGCTTCTGGCTGTAAAATACCAATGGTTGCCATTACCCTATACAAGTTACTGAACTGAAGCTCAAATTGCTGCATCTATCATTAGAGAAAGAGTTGCATCTGAGCAGGGATGTGCAAGGAGCGCAGCATTTGCAACAACGTTCTTAATGTTGTGGAAAGCTTGTTCAGCTTCTTCACTCCACTGGAGCTCGCTAGTAGGTTTTGGGCTTCCTTGCAAAAAGCTGTTCAATGATGCAGCGATGCTGGCATGAGGGATGAAGCGTCGATATAAATTGACAAGTCCCAAAAATCTACGCTGGTCTCAGATAGATGATGGTTTTGGAAAATTTTCGATTGCTTCAAGTCTGTTTGGAAGTGGTTGTACTCCACTTGAATTCACTGAGTAACCCAAGAATTGTGCCTCTTCGGCTGCGAACACACTCTTTGCGGTGTTAATCACCACTCCGTAAGTACGGAGTTGACTGAATAGTTGACACAAGTGGTCCAGATATTCGATTTCGTCTCGAGATGCAACCAGGATATCGTCAATGAAGACATAGCAGAAGTTATGATTGCGCATTACTTCATCCATGAAGCATTGAAAAGTTTGAGCAGCAGTACAAAGTCCAAATGGCATGCGAGTGAACTCGAATAATCCGAATCGGGTTGTGATGGCGGTCTTAGGAGCGTCCTCTTCCATTATAGGTATCTGATGGAAGGCACGGACAAAATCAATTGTTGATAATATGTGACGTCCATGGAGATTTACGGCGAAGTCTTCAATGTTGTTTTTCTTAGGAACAATGTGGAGTGGAGATGATCAACAAGTCGTAGATGGTCGACATATTCTCTGGGTCACCATACATTCAAATTCTCGATTGGCCACTATGAACTTGTCAGTTGGTAACCGCCCCACGATTGAATTGGTGGGCGAGGAGTTGTAACAATATGCTGTACCGTGGAATGCACACTCGGCGTGGCACTTGAAGCTGAGCGTGTTATCTCGATGAATTCCTTAAACAGCTGGTGATAAGGTGAATCACCAAATATAGTGCGAATCGACGGACACGCGATGCAACGAATACGCCCGTTGCTTGTCAAGTTAGTGTTTGAGTGACGTGTTTGTGGCGTAGATCTGGAAGGATTCCATAGTTAGCCAGGAAATTAGCTCCGATGAAAGGGTGAATGACATCAGCTACAATGAAACGACACGTGAATGCACGACGTAGAGAAAGATAGAGTCTTAGGGTTGAATGGCCGTAAGTCTTAATAACTGTTCCGTTTGCTGCGAAAAGTTGGTACTCTTCAGCGCGGTGACGAGGAAGGCGGGCTACAGGAAAGGCAGAAACATCGGCTATGAGGAGGTCCACTTTAGAAGTTCGGCCGGTCATAAAAAGACGGCGGTTCCTATGGATGGGGCCAGTTACCGTCGCTACTGACTCCCGGAAATGTTTCCCTGGTTGCATGGTGGGCGACATTGCTGAGCCTTAGATCCGAATTTTCTGTGATACCAACAAATAGCTGTACTAGTCGAATTCGGTCTTGGGGAACGATGGCGATGTGAGGAACTTTCGTGTGAACTCATTGATTTGGAGTTGTAAAGACGCAATAGTTGCGGTCTCAGGCGCTGTTGCCATTATCCACGAACTCTTTGTTGACGGGTATACCTCTATCAATCTATCGACAATTGTAGCCAATGCATTGAGGTTACCTTCTGAAACGGTTAGAATTTTCTGAACATCAGACATCAGACAGATGTCCCATCCAGATACTCTTTAACATATCTTCTACTATTGTCGTATCGGCTAATGTTTACAGATTGCGGCGCAATTGGGATGTAGTACGATCATCAAGTTCAGTTCGAAGCAGTTTTCGAGTCGTTTTGCCTCAAATTGTGACAAGCGTTCGATCAATGCTTTTTTAATCGTGCCATATGTGTCAGTGGCTGGCGGTGACGATAAAATGTCTAATGTGGCTAATTTTTCCGTTAAGCTAGCTACTACATGACTATATTTTGTGTTATCGGCAGTTACCTTGGCAAGAATAAATTGGTTCTCGAGTTGAGCGTACCAAAGCACCGGATTTTCTGCCCAAAAGTGTGGTGGCTTGACCGAATCACGGTTTATCACTGCTATCCTCAGTCGCCATGACATTTAGGTTAGGTACACGAACTAAAATCACAATGGAGAGGTAGAGTGAGCATATATTGTGTAGATATCGTGATTCGCTCGATATACATCTACACACAGGATCACGTCAGGGTCACCAATTTGTGGCTCAGGATGCATTCAATAACATAAATAACAACACTACACAACAAGCTCAAACGTATTTGTCTTCAGTCAAGTACACAGTAAAGGAATACCAAGAAAACAAAAGACTAACGGTTGGTATGTTGGTTTGTGTACGCTTCAAAAACTCAAAAATTTCTACATCGATTTAGCTCAAATTTTGACATGATATACAACTCGCTTCAAAGATCGCTATTATTTATTTCTTGCGTCAGTAACATACCTGAGACCACAAGAAAACAACTTTTTCAACGGTCATTACCGCTACTTGCCATTAGATGGCGTTAACAATAATTATTTTTTTTAACTATTGCAAATAAAGTTCTTATTCAATTGGGAATGCCAACCGAGCTGCGACTGCTTCATTTTATATGGATTTGCGTCGTGAACAAAGTTACAGCATCAGTGATCTCCAGTCGTATGTCTTTAATCAAACATTCCCAAACTAACGCGTAAACAGAAGGGCATTTATGATCGCATAATGCAAATGATAAATGACGGAGTTGGGGGGGGGGCATCTTCTTGGAACCGCCAGGAGGAACCATGAAAACCTTTCTTATCAGATTGATTGTGATAACGGTTCGATCAAAGAATGACACAGCCTTAGTTATCGCTTCGTCTGGAATAGCTGCGACATTGTTACCAGGTGGAAGGACTGCTCATTCAGCTCTGAAGTTGCCATTGAACATTCAAACCATTGCGACTCCCACGTGCAATATATCCAAAGCGTCTGGTATGGGAAAAGTATTACAAAACTGTAAAGTCATTGCTTGGGATGGATGTGCGATGGTACATAAAAAATCGCTTAAAGCTATGAAGCGATCCTTACAAGATTTGCGTGGAAACATTCAACCATTCGGGAATGCATTGATATTGCTCGCAGGAGATGTTAGACAAACATTGCCTGTAATTTCTCGATCAACACCAGGAAACTTAATAAATGCTTGCATAAAATATTCAACATTGTGGCGACAATTACGCACGTACAATACAGTTGACTACGAATATGAGTGTCCAGCTTCAAAAACTCAGCCGAGGTATTCTCATGGCAGTTACTAGACATTGGAAACGGACAGCTGCCAATAGATGAGACAAGACGAATATAATTTCCTAATGCTTTTTGTAATTTAGTAACATCTAAAGAAGAACTTATCCAAAAAGTATTTCCTAATATTTAAATTAATTATAGGAATCACGACTGGATCAGTGAACGAGCTGTCCTTGCCACGAAGGATAAAAATGTCTATTAACTTAATAATTTTATACAATTCAGCATTCACAGCGAGGAAATTATATATAAATCGATACACACCGTTGTGGAAGCAGATGGAGTAGTTCATTACCCATCGAAGTTTTGAACTCTCTTGATCTGCCAGGAATGCCACCACACACATTAAAATTAAAAATAGGTGTGCCAAATATCATGTTGCGTAATGTTAATCAGTCAAAACTCTGTAACGGCACGAGGCTCGCAGTTAAGAAATTGATGAACAGCTTGGTGGAAGGAACGATATTAACTGGGCCTTTCAAAGGTGAAGATGTCCTCATTCCTCATTCCCATGATCCTGACCGATACACCATTTAAATTTAAAAAATTAAAATTCCCAATTCGATTGGCGTTTGCCATCACAATCAATAAAGCTCAAGGTCAATCTTTAGAATTGTGTGGTTTGCATTTAGGTGCGGATCGCTTCTCAAATGGACAATTGTATGTTGCGGGTTCCCGTGTCGGCAAACCAGATAGTGGCGGCGCCGTGGCCGAACGGTTAGCGCGCTCGCCTACCACCTAGCCGGCCCGGGTTCGATCCCAGGGACCCGCATGTGGTACTCATGGTGGACGAAGCGGCGTCAGGACGGGTTTTCTCCGGGTGCTCCGGTTTCCCCCGCCATCTCATTCCACCGGTGCTCCATCTTCATTCCATGTATCATCAGTGTCATCGCCTGCGGTGCCGTAGTAGTAAAAGCGGGCGTTAAACAGTACAACAACAAACCAGATAGCCTTTATATCTACGCAAATAATGGAAAATAAATAAATAAATAAATATTGTATACCCACAAGCATTGCAAAATTAAACATTTTTGACATGTATGCTTTGTTTGGTTCATTTTTCATCCATGCAACCATAATGTGCCACAGCGCAGCGTGGCAGAGTACAGCTAGTATACAGAGTGTAAGTGAAATGATTCGGCAGACTTTAACAGCAAATTTCTGATGTTGTGAATAACAAGAAAGTATAATACCAAAATGTTGAAAAGTTTACAGTTTCCTAGAAAAAATATTTTTATCAAAAAAATTTATCATCACCTGGCTGAATTATTATTAATTGAAGGTTCTTGATTTTTGGCTATATTCATAGAAAATTGAATAAACTACAACTTTTTTCTTTGGCGTATTTCAATAGATTCAACGGTTTTTGTTGTTTCAGAGTATTTTTATTTCTACGGAAAATGTCCAACTTTGTGTAGGTTGAGGCACGGGTTAAAATTAATTAATCTTCACCAGATTTGGCATTGGTTGTTTTCAGGTGTAATGGAATATATTTATAGTGTACATTATAAAAATTCAGTAAAAAGAAATTCACATATGTGCTAAGGGCCACCCTAGTGGCGTCTGTGCTTTCATCTACGGAAAACCAGCTGTAGGAACTCCTGTTCCTGACGTTATTTCATTCAGCTTTGATTCATGCACTATCTCGAGATAGTTTTTTTCCGAAGTGTCGAATCGGAGGGTATTCCTTACAATACTTTTCTTAAAATCTGATATGTAGCAC
Source organism: Tenodera sinensis (assembly GCA_030765045.1). Classification (NCBI taxonomy): domain Eukaryota; kingdom Metazoa; phylum Arthropoda; class Insecta; order Mantodea; family Mantidae; genus Tenodera; species Tenodera sinensis. Next base: position 139,397,535 of record CM060963.1, read on the forward strand.
TCATGACTTACTCCACTCTTGTACCAACCATTCCTACAAACTCTCATTCCTTTAACTTCTTCGTGTTACTCGAGATAAACATTTACAGAAATTATCTTATTGCTTTCTTCCTTGTAGGTACAAGGGGAATATTACAATACAGTAGGCTTTAGCATGGCTTCCTTACTTCCTTCCAAGCAAAGCCATTGCTGCTCCCGTATCGTGGATTTACGGCACGTAAAAGAACCTCAAGCCTGATAAAGCCTGATACAGAGGTCTCTGAACAAAATTAAGCCATCTTTCACACCCAATATAGATTGGGATGCTGACAACCATAGCAATTAAAGAGTATCCTAAGTAAAAACTCGACTTAAATGCTTCACTTACATCGTAACTGATGCCACAACCTAACTCAGAGAACGCACTTTGTTACGTCAGAAATGCACTCTCTCGCGATAACGCTCCCATATATTATTAAACTGGATTTTCCACCGAGCTCTAGAATGTTAGAGAGGTGGACCGGAGGAAAACTTGCAGAACATTCTGGTTATTTGTCAACAATGCTTCTAGTGTTGAGGCTGGTCAAGGACCTAATTTATCTACTTATCTACATTTATCACTCCAACTGCTTAATCGGGCAGTGGGTCATAGCCGCTGTGGGCCGAGTCGTAGCCGAGTGGTTAGAGCATATATTTCTCACCAAAGCGACCGTGGTTCGATCCCAGGCAACCGCATGTGGAATTTGTGGTGGACAAAGCGGAGCTGGGGCGGCTTTACTCCGGATTCTCCGGTTTCCCCCGCCATCTCATTCCACCGGTGCTCCATCTTCATTCCATGCATCATCAGTGTCACCGCCTGCAGCGCCGTATGTAGTAATCCACTGTGTCACTATGGCCCCTTCTCATAGCTGTTTCGCGATATACAGCAAGGCGATCAACCTCAGCTTCCTCCAGGATTGACGTCGAATGCAGTCTCTCACGTCGTATATATGAGTGACTACAACGGTCATAACTGCTTTCCTCCTGTAGCTTGCCGGCTTCAGGTGTCTTCCAGGCAAGGTGGTGGTTGCCTACCAGCAACGCCCTAATATTGTGTCGTTACATTCGGCACCGACTGTATGACTGGAGTCAAAGAATAGTTGCGCAGATGTCGCATTGTTGGCACCACATCTCCACGTCACAAACAATATAATTGGACGACGTAGTTTCTTCACTGTCTTATTTGCACGAAGGTGTCCTACGCTAGTAGTGTCGGCATGAGTTTCCTCGAGGACTTCATTTGCCTTGCTCCTCGAGAATCGTAGTATCCCACTCTCTCCTTAACGTGATTCGCCTTCTGAATTTTTTACGTCCTCCAACATGTCATATCAGATGCTGAATGAATGAAACGGTCCATAGAGCTTAAAATTTGGTACTGCTTACGTCAAAGAAATCGATCAGTATTTGACGGCAAAGTCGAAGTGCATAGCCTTAGAAGATCCACCAAGTGATCGTCGCGTAACATGTTGCAATAGATTTTTAATATAATTCAATTTGGAGAAACTGTTCGTAAACATATGTAGGCTATACGAACTCTAATACACACTATTCTTGCATATGCTTATTTCCTTATCTACTACATTTTAATCGACATAAGCATTTTCACAAATTACCTTATTACTAATTTTCTTGTAGGTGGAAGGGGAATATGGGAATACAATAGGCTTTAAGCGATAGTGAAATGTTTTAAGAGCTGGTTTCTATGCGATGCTTTAGAAACTAGGTTCTCTTTGCAAGGCCAAGAGATAAACGAATAACATATTCCTGTTTGAGAAAAATATAAGTATTGGCAAATTCACACAAATAATAGTATCTCGGAAATGGTTTACTAAAAAGAAAGAAGAGCTATTTGACATAAATTGTGTGCTTTAACGAGATCCACGCTTTTATTTAGTAAGCTTTTGTCTGTCTGTCTCTCACGGTTTACCATTTATGCAATAGTCATCCAGAATGAAGAGGTCTTCTGAGGACATTCCCACTTCGAAATTGCCGTGTAGTCGCCTGTTTGGGTCCGTCACTGGATACTGTCTGGTTGTCTATACGTCACAAGCGATAGCTGATTCACCCTCCGACTGAAAGAGTGGCGCGAGGAATAGCCGCTGATTACGCAAGCGTCTCCAAAGAGACAGGGGTAGACATCGATGTTATAATACCTTGTTACCGCTATAAATACCTCTGAACGCCATATCATATATCTCAAATACAGAGAGAAACAATGCATGAATGCTGGGATGATCACGGCATACATGTGCTGAAGGCGAAGGTCGTGACCGGATCATTTACAATCCAATTGCCCTTTCGTTCGTCATCAACCTTCCGATAAGCTTGGACCATAGCTATTGCATCACAATATAAAATATGGTTGTTTGTCTGATATCTTGAGATATGCGTTACACCAACATAGAAAAAAAAAATTAGTGGGCTATTGCACTGATGTGTTGCAAAACCTTTCATAGATTCTAGAGGACATCAAGAGAAGTACTTCCGGTGAAATGCGCGATTTTCTCGTCGAATCTATTATTTTCTTTACTATAGGCAGTAGGTATAACTAAAAATCATGAACTATTTACAAGAGTATTATGTAGACTTCTAAGGCCTCTGTCCATTACTTTTTGGTTTCCGATATGGGCCACGTCTTGTTGGCTTGTTAAGAAATTAAACATTATGCCGATGTTTCGCCGCAAAACTACGTTCGGCTTCTTCAATGGGCGGCTGCAAAAAATCCATCCAATTAGTCACTGCCTACTCTGACTGGCCTCATTGTTCCGTCCCTCTCCTATTGGTTCAATAGTCTGCGCAACATCAAATGTACTATGGAATTAGAGAAGGATGGAAAACTACCACTTTTAGACGTGCTAGTGAGACGGGATATAGCCATGAAAACACTTCCATGTTCCGTGTATTGGAAGCCAACTAATACAGACTTCACATCACCCTCCAGCTATAAAAAGAGCCATGATAAATACACTCCAATACCGCGCCCTACGTGTGTGTGACAGAAAATTTGGACTCAGAACTAAAACATCACCGAGATGTACTAAAGGCTAGCGGCTATCTGAGCCGAGACATTAAGACAATCCAGAAATATCAAAGTCCAGAAAAGACCGATGCGAAGAAGGCTTACATAACTTACGTACGAGGAGTTACGGAAAAAATTACAAAAACATTGCAACACCACAAAATTCAAACAAGATACACATCAGTGAAAAATTTGCGTTCCTTTATAAGACCAGTCAAAGATAAGAACCCTTTGCAAAATAATTGGCGTGTTTACAAAATTACTTACGATTGTGGTGAATCGTACTAAGTCAAACAGGCAGATCTTTCACTACATATAAGGTACATGAAACTCTCTCAAACAAACAAATCTGCCATCGCAGAACATGCAGAAAACACCGGCCACCACATTGATTTTGACAATTTAAAAGTTTTAGCAATCTGTGACAACTTCTCTCAAAGAATAGTGAGAGAAAGCATAGAAATATTTAAAGGAAAGAGCAGTCTGAACCGTGACACAGGCAAACCAATCAACACGATATGGAAGACCCTATTAGTAGGTCAACTTCCCATTGGAGGAGAAGGAATCAATAGGATTATGAATGGGACGGAACAATGAGGCCAGTCAGAGTAGGCAGTGACTAATTGGATGGATTTTTTGCAGCCGCCCATCGAAGAAGCCGAACGTAGTTTTGCGGCGAAACATCGGCATAGTGTTTAATTTCTTAAGAAGCCAACAAGCTTCCATACCGGAAACCAAAAAGTATTATTTACAAGAATTCTTTAGGTATCACTTTCAAAATTTAAGTTGCTGTATCTAGTTGTTAAAGCGAATTTTGAAAAATGATTTAAATGATACTAACTAAAGATTAGATTTATACGCAAATATTAATTAATACCCCAAATAAAGCATGCGGTAAGTATAACAATCACGTATAACATAAAGCTTTTTTTTTTTTTAAACAAAGTGTGTTTGAATTAGCGAGACTCAGTTTGAATTGGGTCCCCTGCATATATACTTTTGGGATGCACATGTGTGTTAACATACATAGTTGCGGAAGAAAAGCAAACAGTGTAAGAGCATGGGACATCTGTTCAATAAATGGAGGACGAACAGCAGGACGGTGGTTCGTCACTTCCTTGTAGCGCGTGGTTTGTTTCAGGAAGTATTTCCCCTGTAAAAATGGCGTCCGTACTAATGAGCAGCACATCGGAATTGCGCAGAATCTCAACTTTCCGAATAAAAATGCTACTTGAAGGGAAAAGGGACAAAAATTAAGTAAAAGTAAATTTCTAGAAGCTTCCTAAGATCAAGGTTTTTAAATGCATATTCCGTAATTTTGTGATAGTAATTTTTAGACAGGATACTATGGGTCTTGGATATTTACTATATATAACGTTGAAGCCTTCTCTCACTACCCACCCCACAAAAAAAAAAAAAAAAGCACACTTAAAAACCATCGGTCTGGGCCGGATTTGAACCCGCGACCTTGGGAACAGTAGGCCAGCGTCTAACCAACTGAGCCACCCAGACCGATCCTTCTCTTGCAGGCGAGTTAAACAATTTATTCTGTTACGTACGTACGTACGCGCGCGCGCGCGTGTGTGTAACATGGAGAATATAGCAGGAGTGTCAGAAAGGAAAAGACAAGGAGGATAGCAAATGCTCCCTCACCACATTACGGAACGGTACAGAATGTTCAAGTCGAAGCTTTACATTAACCCTCATTACACCGTTGTTTGCCCGTACAAATACTACAAAACACATTATAATGTGTTGCACTCACATGACTTTCTCTACACTTGTACTAACCATACTTACAAACTATTATACCACTATCTTCTTCGTGTTAATTGAGATAAGCATTTGTATAAATTCTTATGGCTTATTTCCTTGTAGGTGAAAGTGGAATTGTAGAATACACTAGGCTGTGAGCGATTGTCAAATCTTTTAAAACTTTGACATCCCGTTCTCTTTGCACGCTTCACATATAAAAAAATCTGATATGTTGCACTCAGATGACTTTCTCTACTCTTGAACTAACCATTCTTACAAACTCTTATTCCTATATCTTCTTTCTTGGTAGTTGAGATAAACATTTGTACAAATTATCTTATTCCTTATTTCCTTGTAGGTGCAAGCGGAATGTTAGAATATAGTAGGCTTTGTGCGATAGTCAAATGTTTGAGATTCTGTTGTCTTTGCACACTTAACATATAAAAAAAATGAACAACGATGATCCATTTCACGAAAGTTATACGTTTTCCGAAACTCGCACACATAACAAGGAATATCTCCGAAATGGTTCACCCTACAAGAAAATTTATTGAGACATAAATTGTGTATTTTAGCAAGATCTACATTTTTGTACAGTATAATTTGGTCTATCTCTAACGGTTTACCAGTTATGCAAAAGTCGTCCAGAGTAAATACGACTACAGAGGCTATAGCCAGAAAATTCAAGATATACATTTCATTTGTCATCAAAATATCTCAAACATATGACATTTTAATCAAAATCGTTAGAGCTATTTTCAACAAAATCAAAATTTTCGAAAAAGTTTCCATGTAAAGGGTAGTTTAGGGTGGGGCTACTTTCTTCAAAATCTTCGTGTCGCATCCTTGAAAGACATTAAACTTAAATACCAACTATGGTTTCTAACCGACTTTTCGTTTTTGAGTTATGCTGTCCACAGACTGACAGACTGACACACAGACACACACACGGACCTTTTTCTAAAAATCTGATGTGTTGCACTCACATGACTTTCTCTACTCTTGAACTAACCATTCTTACAAACTCTTATTCCTATATCTTCTTTCTTGTTAGTTGAGATAAACATTTGTACAAATTATCTTATTGCTTATTTCCTTGTAGGTGCAAGGAGAATGTTAGAATACAGTAGGCTTTGTGCGATAGTCAAATGTTTGAGATTCTGTTGTCTTTGCACACTTAACATATAAAAAAATGAACAGCGATGACCCATTTCACGAAAATCCTAAGTTTTCCGAAACTCCACACATAACAAGGAATATCTCCAAAATGGTTCACTCTACAAAAAAAAAAAAAAAAAAAAAAAAAAATGTATTCAGACATAAATTGTGTTTTAGGGAGATCTACATTTTTGTACATTAAGATTTTGTCTATCTCTTACGGCTTACGAGTGATTCAAGTCATCCAGAGTAAACAGGACTGCATTGGCATTAGCCAGAAAATTCAACATTTCATTTGTCATAAAAATATCTCAAATATATTACATTTTAACCAAAATCGTTAAAGCCATTTTCAAGAAAATCACAATTTTCGAAAAAGTTTCTATGTAAAGGGTAGTGCAGGGTGACACACACACACACACACACACACACACACACACACACACACACACACACACACACACACACACACACACAGACAGACAGACAGACACACACACACATACGGATCTTTTTCTAAAAATGTTTTTTTTTTTTTTTTTTGGTTTATTTAGGGTCTCTCAAAACATATATGTCCGGTGAAATCTCGACATCGTATTTTTGGGTGGAATGCAATATGTCCCCTACTTACCAGTAGAGAAAGTAAAAATGGACCCAATTTGTGCACATATGTTAAATCTCTTAGTTCTAGAGATTGTTGAATGTAGTCGTTGGAAGTTTGTGACGACTTATTTTTGTTGAATCTGTTGGAGAACTGAGATTTCAATTCCTCAACCTTCTGTTTTTGAGTATCTCCTGTATGACAATAAAATTAACTATAATGTTGCAAAATGTGATAGCACGACTAGCGTGATTTTTCATCCTGCAAATATTAATTAATGCGCAGTGTAATAGTGATTATATTAAAGTAAAATAACTAATATTAATTATTATGTTTTAAGAAAACATAAACAATTGATATAAAGATGTTGCTGTATTCAGTGATGTTTTCTGTTAAAATGGCCTTTAATATTAAAATCAGATATATGGCGTAATGAATAATTACAAATGAAGCAAAATGATTTTTCATTGTGTAAAATAAAAACATAATCTTCCCATTGTTGGTGAAACGCGTGGATAGTGATTCTGAACGTCTGTCCGTCCAATACTGTTTATTAGTTTCAATTGCACACATAACCTACATACTGCACTATGGAGGGAGGTGCACAGCTGAGTAGAGAAGGTCTGTCTACTGATAGTCTCTGTATAGGTGTACTCAGGAACTCACAATGAGCTTAAGAAACCACCACATGATTCTCTTCAGACCCAAGCATCTGCAAAGGGTTCTTCCGTCAATTTAGAACCCTTGGAATGCAACGCTCATTAAAAAGAAAGTTAAACAGGACTTTCAATGTTGACATATTTAATTAAAGTGTATCATTTTCTTTTAATCTATTAAAATAACATATTTCCACGTATTTAAAATCACAGAAACTAGAGCCAAGAACATTTTTTCTTTGTCATATTCGTTTTTTTACCCTAAATTAGCAAGATTTGACTCGTGAAGTGAAGCAAACATTCAATTTTCTTAAGCTTTAGTGTAATTTAGTGTGTTTGCATATGATAAGGTGCTTCTTTTTTATCCTTGTTTCTAAGACACGATCTCAGTTTCCTACCTTCTTGCTGCTTGTTGTTCCCGCTCTAACTCAGTTGATATTTGCATGAATGCTCTTATCGGCAGGCGTTGGTGACAGAAAAGCTACTTTTATCTTAAGTGATTACGTAGACTTCCACGGTCTTTGTCCATTGCTTCTTTCTTGGTTTCCCGTATGGGCCGCGTCTTATTGACTGTTTTAATTTTTTAATTCACCAGAAACCAACAAAGAAGTAATACTTTCATCTTGTATACAATGAAAAGACTTAATCTTTATACCAGGTAGCCCACTTCATCGTGCATCAGCGTAAGTAGATAATCCTTCGTGCATAAACAGTTGCAGAACTCCACGGGACAATTCTAATCAGAGACGCCAGTGGCGTGTTCTGCCTCTCGGCGAATACGTGAGGTGAGACGCAGTTGAACTAGCGTGCATAGTCCGTGATAATAGACAATGACAGTATAAATAACCGGAAATATCTCACTTTACTTACAGGATCTTTATTTCCCAGAGAATAAACTCACTCCTGTATATGTTATTGTCTAACATTTGAATTGTAGATTGTAAGGTGCAAGCATTGAAATTTGTTTTATTGGCGTTTGTTCGTTTCTTATTAATTTAATGTTGTATTTTATTATTGCTGTTATTGTTGTTTATTGTTTTTATTTTTAGTTACTGTGGTTCTTATATTATTTATATTACTACATTATGTGCATTATGTCACAGTATTATTAATGTTATTATTGTATAAGTTTTATTAGTGTTTATAAATGCTTATTACTAAGATTATTATTGCAATTATGCTTGCTATTTATTATGTTTATGATTATCATTACTATTATCACTGTTATTGTTATTATTATTATTATTATTATTATTATTATTATTATTATTATTATTATTATTATTATTATTATTATTATTATTATTATTATTATTATTATTATTATTATTATTATTATTATTATTATTATTATTATTATTATTATTATTATTATTATTATTATTATTATTATTATTATTATTATTATTATTATTATTATTATTATTATTTGTATTATTATTATTTGTATTATTATTATTATTATTACTACTGCTGCTACTACTACTACTACTACTACTACTACTACTACTACTACTACTACTACTACTACTACTACTACTACTACTACTACTACTACTACTACTACTACTACTACTACTACTACTACTACTACTACTGCTGCTGCTGCTGCTGCTGCTGCTGCTGCTGCTGCTGCTACTATTTTGTAGGAATAGGCGTGGCATCCGCATAAAGTTCACCTCAACCAACAACTCTATGGCAATGATTAGTGTTGAATAGTGCACGAGGACGACACTCCTGATTTTCTTGAAAGCGTTCTTTGAAGCGATGAATGCTATTTCAGCAACTATGTCACTATGAATAGACACAGCATGCACTACTGGGCCCATCACAATCATCACAGGGTATGAATCATTTTGGTGTTGTATTATTGACCTCAATGTTATCGGATTTGTCTTTCTCCCAACCAGACTTAGAGGACCACGGTGTCTGGAATCCCTGCAAGGTGAGCTTCAAGTATTTTCTTGATGAGGTTCGACAAGATGGTGTACTACTTTGTTATTGTTAACCTGCAAATGTACATTTCAAGTAGTTGCACCCTGGTCTTCGAATCGGCCTAGGAATCATATCAAGAATATAGCGTTTGAAACGATTCGGCTCGATGTAGAGGTTTCAATATCCTTAAAGCATGTGCCTCTGTCATACTCTCAATTCTCAGAAACGTCCGTATGGATACAAGAGGATGGATGAAACATTATATCAATCAACAAGTCATCATTTTGAACACTAATTCTATGAATGAAGTCAACATGTCAGTTGATGAAAATAATAACGATGAAAACATCATAATAAACCATAACACTAACAAAAACCTTAATATTGATATAATACTAATACCAAAGACAAAGTGTGATCACTCCACTGCTCTTTCATATGATTATACAAGAGCTACCTGGCGCCTCAGTCAGGTGGCAGCAAAGTCGTTAGTGTGGCAATTTACAGTGCTTTTCGCTGGACATTACATTGGAGTATTGTTTTGTATTGGTTGCTGTGTTTGTTACAGTGCGATGAATTGTGGTTAATTTTTATGAAACTGTGAATTTATAGAAACAATCGACATGCCTATGTGTTTCCTGGCTGGTTGTAGATCTGGATATGACAAATCTAAGGGTAAACATTTCTTTACACCTCCAAAAGATAAACTACTGTTTTCTAAATGGGAGAGGGCCATACCTAGAAAGGACAAGTGCCTTTCTTCTAATATTTACGTGTGTGATTCACATTTTTCATAAGTACTTTTGATAAAGGTACACAAGTTTATAGTTAATGGATAAAATATTGAAATTGCAAGGCAAAGATGGAAGTTAATGTCTCATGCAGTTCCACATCGTTTTATAATCTTCCCTAAAAACTTATCACGGCCAATAGACTCCCGTAAACCCCCCCTCACAGCGACTATCAAAAAGGTTTGGAAGAAATACCAATTTAGAAGACAGTGGGAATCATGCAGAAGGCCATTGAAATACGAATGTTAATCTTCCCCTCGCAGGGGATACCAGTAGATATTTTAGTAACAAAGTAGGCCTATTAAAGAAAAGGTTAAAGCAACAACAGCGTGATATAATTAGACTAAAATGCCAATTGAAAGTAGCCAATGCAAAGATTCAAGTACTTGAAAGGAAAGTAAATGGAAATAGTAGCAATATCGATGAATCTGATGGAACAAAGTGCCTAACTGAAAAACAAAAAAATGTTGTTGATACAATTTTGAAAAGATCAAAGGCAACTAAAAAGAAAGGTATGAGACATCAGATATATTCCGACCATAATCCATCTACAGTAGATTTTCTCCAGTTGCACATGTTACAGTCAATTATGTTCCAACCAAATTAGCAATATCATCTGAAGGCAATTCTGAGTATAGGCAAGAGCTACCTTTAACATCATTCGTTAACCAAATGAAGTTATTAACAAAGGAAACGGTGACCCTTAATAGTGGAATTACAAGAAATGTAGACAGCAAAATTAAGGACGAAATTGAGATTGAGGAACCTGATATACCAGAATGCGAAAACAATGTACTTGAAATTACTCAGACAGATATGGCTAAAGAATGTCTGGTATATAGTACACAAAGCATGCGTTAATTTACTCCATGGCAAGTGTGCAGATTTCCCCTCCATATCACTTTTAACTACAATTAAAGACCACAAAACTAGTACAGACAATTTATGCCTCACTTACCCCTCTAAATCTGTATATGGCATTCTTTCGCAAGTAGAGAGGGTTTTAGCAGAGAAACTTTCGAATAAAAGTAACTTATGTGGGGCGATATATTTTTCGATTATTGTGACAGTGTTAACCAAATTAGTGTTGCTTCTGGAATTGGGTGTTGTGAGAAACATTTACTGGATCTTGTCCCCAAACTAATTCTGCATTAGATGAAGTGTCGCTTCTTTTTCCACACTAAGGAAATAAGAAGGAATTACAATCATCAAAGGCTGCAAAATCCTCTCGGAAATTGTCGAAATTTACTAATAGCTGATTTCAACATTGGTAAGTACATTTGTATCTGTAGAACAAAATACAAGTAGCTTGTACTATTTTTACAGCAAAGTTATGCATTAATTCACAGGAAATTATATTTTACTTTATTCCTTTAATGCCATTTTGCATTCTAGTGGTAATATTATTGTCTTGGATTTCTCTGAATGGCTGTCAGAATGTGTATGCGTGAGTTAGTCATTGTTAAACGACACTATTCTTCTGCTTTGCTACTTTTCCAGTGAATCTGCTGTCGGTCTGGGTGATTCAGTTGGTTAGACACTGGCCTACTAATTCCAAGCTCTCGGGTTCAAATCCGGCCCAAACCGATGGTTTTTAAGTCTGCTTAAAAAGGACAGCTCCATGCCAGTAAATTTACTGGCATGTAAAAGAACTCCTGTGAAACAAAATTCCGGCCCACCGGCGACGCTGATGTGATCCCGGCAATTGACAGAGACGTTAAACAACAATTTAAAAAATGAATCTCCTGCTAAACGCTAGTGTTTGTATTAGCATTGTACCGCACTACCAATTGCGCTGCCATCTGTGCGGCGGAACACATGAACTACAGCAGTGATCGCACTTCTCCTTCTAATCGCTCTTCTAATACTAAAACCGATAATAATGATGCTCATCTTAATGATAACAGTAATGATGTTAAGAAATGATGGTGATAAACATACTAATAAAAATAAAATAATATAACACAACAATAACTGCAAATAAAAATAAAAACAATACATAATAATAATAAATATAATAATAATAGTAATAATAATAATAATAATAATAATAATAATAATAATAATAACAATAATAATAATAATAATAATAATAATAATAATAATAATAATAATAATAATAATAATAATAATAATAATAATAATAAATCATAATCATAACCATAATCATAGTCACAATAATCATAATTATAATAATCGTAATAAATTGTAATAATAAGAAAGCACAATAACATTAATAAGAAACGAACAAATGCCAAAGAAAAATTACGTACCCTCATGCTTGCACTTTACAATCTTTAATCCGTATTGTTAGACAATAGACAGGAGAGAGTTTATTCCCTGTAAAATAAAGAGTCTGTAAATAAAGTGGAACCTTATCGGTTATTAATACTCTTATTGTCGATTATAACGTACTACAAACGCTAGTTCAACTGCCTCTCACTGAGAGCCAGAACACGCCACTGCTGTTTCTATGACCAGAATTGCGCCGTGAAGTTCTATAATTTTTTTAATGCACGAAGTGATTGCACCGATGCCGGATGAAGTGGACCACCTGGTATATAATTGACTTTTTTATCCTCTTTATTCTGATTTACAATTATTTATTGCGCTCTGAAATTTCAGATGCGCTGGAGGTGCCAAAATATACTTTTTTTCACACGGATTTCAGATACCCTATATTCTTTTCCCGTTTTTTCGAAGCGTTATTTTTTCGTAACATGAGACTCGTCTTCCCAAAGCCTCTATATTTTACATTCTCTTATGAGCGCTTATCAAGGAAAACTGTCTCAATATAACTAATTTTCGGACTTTGGCAAAAACGCTCTTCAATTTGACTACGTTCTCATTGCATCCTTAAAGGAAGGCTGGCGTAAGTATGAGATTTCGTATTTATATTGTTATTCGGTTTTTAGTTTTGTTTCCAGAAAATGTGTCAAAAAGTGAGCATGCGGAAAGTTTTTCCCAAAAATACCCCCCCCCCCCTCCTCCCGCGCTTCAGGATAGCTTTATGTCCAGTGATACCTTAATATTGAATGATTGGCTCGAATGTACTTCAGTGTACAGAAATTAAGAAAGAAACGAAAGAAATGTACAAACCTAAAGTGATTTAAAAATAGTTTTAGACAGTTGATAGTAAAAGCGGGCCTTTTGGTAATTCACGACTGTGTTAAAAGTAGAACATTCTTTCGTTCAGTGCTCAAAAGCTTTTAACACGCCGATAATGCCATCTTTGTTTCCCTGTGGAATATGACCATCGCCTCATTCCAGTAGGCCGTGAATCTGAGTTACTCAATGCTTGTTTAAAATGACGGGTCATTTGAATTTGAATTGCACTGTGCTGAATCCGTTAATAATATTAATTTATTAAATTTCGTTACATTATTTTCGCCGCTTTATTATTTCCACTGCCTCCCTTATGTAGAATATTATGGTTTTGTAAGTCATGTTGCCAACACTGATGATACGCAAGGCAAATGAACAACGCAACCCGAAGACTATCTGACCATGAGAAAGGTAAAAAAATATCATTGGTATATATAATATAAAATATCATTGGTATATAACCTATAATATTGTATCTATAAATATTCAGGACTGTCTAAAAAGTAGTGCATGATGCACGGGTTAAAAGGATTACAAATTAAAATCTTCCTTTTAGCCCTTGTATCATAAATAACTATTTTAGCACTATAAAAATCCAAGAGTTGACCCTTCAGAAAGACGTTTATCTTGTAACCTTTTACAGGCTTCTTTTTTTGCCTCCGACTCTGAAACATGTTATATGATCTGAGATGTGACAAGCTAATCATTCAATCTACTTTTTTAACCAGTGACGTTCGATTAAACTGTTAAAATATATAGTAGGTAATTAGATGTTTACTGTATCTTTTTACTTTTTCTACTTGTGTAGTAAGTAGAAAGCATTCATTCCACCCAAGCTTCGATGTCGTGATTCCACCGAAATATGTCTTGAGGTCCTCTGAATCCAAATAAAAGGGAAGAAAAAAGTTTTAAAAATGTTTGAAAAAAGTATGCGTGCATTCGCATGTGTCTGGACAGTAACACTAAAACAAAAAGCGATTTACTATCAAATGCGGCATTTAAGGGTATAACACAAAGATTTTCAAGGAAATCCCCCTTCAAATCACTGTACTAGATTTTCTTAAAAAATTGATTTTCTGAAAAATTGCGTAACAATTTTCATTAAATCATACCCACCTTGAATTTTCTGAAACAGCCTCTCAGGTCCTCTTTATTCTGTATGACTTTACCATAACTGGTAAACGGTAACAGACAAAATGCTCCTAAACAAGCAGTATAGAGCTTGTTAAAGCACACAATTTGTTTAAAATACAAGTTTTGTGGGATTAACCACTTCGGAGATATTTGTTATTGCTTTAAATTATCAAGCACTTATACTTTTCTCAAATTAGAAGTCGCTCTCTCTCTTTCTTTCTCGCTCTCTCGACTGGTCATGCAGACAGACTGAAATTTCAAAGTCATCACATAAACACCAGCTCTTATAGATTTGACTATCGGTTAAGCCACTTGTACTTTGCTAATCCCCTTGCACCTACAAGGAAATATATAATAAATCCATGTCTACAAATGTTGAGCTCCATTGACATAGAAGAATGAGTTTTTGTAAGAATAGTTTGCCGAATTATGGGTAGAGAAGAACTTGTTAATGTAGCACATCAAATTTGTCAACTGGAAGATCTGTGTAGTGTCTTGAATACTTTAACAGAAATATTCGATGGTTGCTGTATTTTTTCAGTTTAAGACTAACAATAATCGTTTGATAATGGCATTGAATTAGCAAATTTCTGTTTGATGTAACCTCTAAGAAAATTTTTCCCAGTGGAATTGGCTATATGCCAGTGGCGGCTATTTAATCTGGATCTGACCGACCACTGTCCCCCCTCACCTCATCCTTCCTCCTGAGGGTGGCCCCTCGGGTCATAGGTACAATAGGTCTGGTTTGAGAGCCGAACCCTCTCGTATCTTTCCTATTCTTATTCATATTACTTTTAGCAAACTTAAACTTCATGAAAGCCGTAAAATAAAATAGCCTAAAGAATAAAGCATTTAACATGAGCTCGATCTTTATTTTAAAAGGATTCTAAACACCGCAGCATGACAAAAGTGTACCTACTTCAACTTACGTAGTAAGTATGATGCTCAGATGCTTCCTGTTTCAGATGGAACGACGAAGGTTCTTCATTAAGTGTTGGTGATGGATGATTTTGAATATTAATGTACCAAGGATATGTTACATTTCTTTCACACTACGCAAGACATAGAGAATAATGAAGCCAACAGCTGCGCTGTAGATTACAACCCCTCGAAAGTTCAGCGGTATTTTAAGTGGATTCATAACCATCAATACAAACATTATCCTTGAACAAGACCAAGAAGAAGAGGAAGAGACATGATATAAGACAGGCCCTCAAGCACCTAAATAAAGAAGTCCCATATCAGGGTTTGCTCTTATGACAGATAGAAGCTAATGAATAATTTGCTGGACAAAATACACGACCATTGGAAGCTTTTTACTTTATGGCTTACATGAGAAAGGAAGTACCCCGTTGGACCCAAAAAAGTCCATATCGAGATTTCAGTGGAAAACATGCTCAGGGGAGGGACTTATACAGAATGAATCAGATCACTCGTAAATCATAACTATGTATTTCGAAGTACCATGACATTAGATTGCTAGACAAAAATAAATGTTTAATACTAGCTGTAATGCCCGGCGTTACCCGTGGTTGAACGATTTTTCCCTATAACTTGCAGACTTAGGTTGCACTTGCCCAATACATTTGATTTCTTTTGGAGACATTTAAGAAAATTACTTAATACGCTTAAACAAAGAGCTAAACCCTTGGGATACTATACAGAACAAAATTAAGCAAAATCAATCAATCAACAAATAAGTCAGTCAGTCAGTCAGTCAGTCTGCCTGCCTGCCTGTCTGTCTGTCTGTCTGTCTGTCTGTCTGTCTGTCTGTCTGTCTGTCTGTCACTCAGTCAGTTAGTCTGCCTGTCTGCCTGCCTGCTGCCTGCCTGCCTGCTGCCTGTCTGCCTGCCTGTCTGTCTGCCTGCCTGTCTGCCTGCCTGCCTACCTAGCTGCCTGCCTGTCTGTTCTGTCAGTCTGTCAACACGAAAAGCCACTATGCAAACGTACTGTTAAACAATCACAAATACTACAGAAAGAAAAGCGAGTAGAGAAAACCACGTGAGTGTAATATGTTGCATTTCTATTTCAATCACATAGAAAATTGTATGAATTGTTTGTAGAAGAGGGAGTAGAGAACGAAGTGTTATTGTATTTCATAAAAGAAACGTGAACACAGAAAACTGTGGATGTAATGCGTTGCATAGCATGTGAACTTCCATGGAAAAAAAAAACACACTTGTGCCAATTTTCATGATCAACAGGTGCTGGAATTTATCAACTTCATAATACCTACATCCATTTGCTATACCTATATACCCGGTGAGTAAGCCGCGCCTTGTTTTTTTGGAAGGTAGGCCACCCATCTAACGGCATGTGCGCCTTAGTCCAGTTTTGCGCTCACTAAAATGTATTGCTTGACGTTCTTAAAGAGAGGAATGCGCAAAATTGAGACCAACAGTGCTTTAAGGGATACAACGTACTCCTCGCTAAAGTACACCTCAAAAACATACGACTCGTTTACTGAGAGCGAATACCGGTTTCCAGCCGATTTTACAAACTTTTTATTAGAGTAGATATACACAGCAACGTAATTCAGTAAACGCCTCGGAAAAAATGGACCTATCATATGAGTACACTAATAACGTCGGCTAAAAAGAAAATTATGGATTCTTGTACTTAGAGCAAGGATTGGCTGCCAAAAATTAGGAAACATTTAGACACCCCTCATCCATAGTGGACCCGTACAGTCAAAACGGACATATTATTAAATAACAGTTTATTTGCATGTTTGCGTGAACTACGCCTCGTGCATCTCAATTAATATGCATAACAGATTTTGCCATTTAAGTAATAATGTTAAAACGCCCCGTAAATGATTAAAACTGTCTTAAAAGGCTAAAACAAGCACGCAAACTTGCGAGGTGGCAATGGCATAGCGCCAGGCATACAAGTCCTACTATTTGACGTGGTACGTGCTTTTAGGAAGTCTTGAAATAGCTGAATAGGATTGTGACGGGTCCTCTGCGCTTAACCCCCAATGACACAGGTTCGAGTCTCAGCATTGTAAATATTTTTTTTTAAAATGTTCATCAAAACTTGGAAACCGAATTCACAATAATCTAATTATGAAGTCCCTGAGGGGTTAGGACATTATAACTTAAATCGTTTTTGGTTGTCTGCATTTTTAATAGCACAATAAGTCATTGTGTGCAAAATTGAGTTTAACTTCCATGTTAAGCTCTGACAATGTAATTCCCTTGCTTTCTGTGTTCAAATGTGTATGAATAATCCTAATTTCAATTGCACCTACCTATAGGTATGTTTAAACAACTACATAATTGTAGTCCACCAATAAAGAAACATCAAACAATGTCATAGAACATAAATAAAACAATAAAAATGAATATAACAATTTCCAGAATAGTAGTTTGGCGCATGTGCAGTAAGTAGATTTGGACACACCTTGTATGCATTTTATTTCAAGTGAATTTATGCCTTTCTGGCCGTATAGAGCGTATTTAAAGTTAGTATTTAAGTTTCGATCATATTTGTGATTTCCTAAAGGATGCAATAGCGCAACTGATGTCGAAAGTCAGTAAAATATTTGCTGGACGTAAAGTAAGGAACAGCCCAACCACATTTAATTAATTAAAATAAGCGTTCGTTAGCTTATCATAGCGTAAGCCTCTCAAATAGAAGAGGAAACAATTCTGGCATTTAAACATGCCAAATAAAATATTTTAATTACGCGGAAATGGAGAATTCCAAGTCAGTTTGCATAAAGTGCAGTGAACAATAACCTCATATTTCCGCGGAATTTCTGTGTCCTGTGCCCAGCGACAAAACATCTGAATTCGATTCATGGCCAACGTTACTTAAATGGTTGTTATAGAGCCTTAGAATAGTTCATTGAGCTGCCAGTAGAAGCAGCTCAGTCGATCAACAAGTGGGGCGACTTTGTCGCATACTCGCAGCTTTAAACGCGATTATTTAGTTAACGGTGCATTTAATTTTTAAAAAATGCATTAAAATGTTTTGTTCACTTACATTCATTTTCTCACCTCCTTCAGTCAGACGGATTCACTTCCATTCTGTATATGGATGTAGCTATTATGAAGTTGATAAATTTGTGTATATACCGCGTGAGTCTTCTCATCCCGCGGAATGAGAAGTTATGTAGTCCCGGCGTTTTACAAATATGCTGTAAACACTGTCCACTGCATCGCGTCGTGGCCAAGCGGTTAGCGCGCTCGCCTACCACCTAGGCGGCCCGGGTTCGATCCCAGGGACCCGCATGTGGTATTCGTGGTGGACGAAGCGGCGTCAGGGCGGGTTTTCTCCGAGTACTCCGGTTTCCCCCGCCATCTCATTCCACCGGTGCTCCATCTTCAATCCATGTATCATCAGTGTCACCGCCTGCGGTGCCGTAGTAGTAAAAGCGGGCGTTAAACACTACAAACAACTGCATCGCGTTGTCGTATCAATTTCGGCCCAAATGACTGTTTCGCACTGCCTGTATGAATGACGTGACCGGCTCTCGTAGCGCAACAGTAAGCGTATGGACCTTCTGTGTTAAAGGTCCCAGGTTCAAATACTTCTACTTCAAGGTACCTTTAATATTTAGTAGCTTTAACGAGAACTTACAATTTAGCATGGAAAAGTCGTTTCACTTAATTGGTTTAATTATGTGAATTTCATGATAACGCAAAGCCTTTATTTGTTAGAATATGCTTTAATGAACAGTATAAATAAATACATAGCATTATAATTATAACTTACAAACATAAGGCATCATTACATGATATTTAACTATTTGAAGCTATTCTTTCATACCAAAGAAAGCCAATAAATCGTTCTGAGAGTTTACAAAATGCAGTACGTACAAACTAGATAGTTTGCAAGACCTGGCTTCCCAAGTAGTGCACTGAAACCTCGTATTTGTAGGCAAATCCACTTTCTAGTGCACTCGGAAAGAACACATGATTTGCCAGAACGTACTCGAAAGATGAACAAACATAAATAAGAAGAGATTTGAACTTCGGACCTTCAGCATGACACTCCAGTATGTTAACCATTGCGCAACTACAGCGCGTTAAAGACAAGCCCTAATCAGCGGGCTGGTGAATGCGGTGTCAGCACCTGCATTTCACAGAGACCGTAAAATGCAGGATTGCTTACTTACCATTCCGCAGGATGAAAAGACTCACCCGCTATATATACAGAATGTAAATGAATAACATCGCACGAATTTTACTGGTAATAGAGGGTTCATAGATAATCAATTTGAGATAGGAAACCAATGGTCTACGACGTCGGATTAATAAGTTATGCGTATTCAAAGTAATTAGAGATTGTGACCAATAAATCATAAGCAGAAAGAAATATGTTAATATTATCCACTGGAATCGAAATAATGCTTATTAGGAAGTTAGTAAACCTTGTCTACTGTGTCTCTGAAGAAGCGTTTCTAAATTGCAGCGTTACCAAAATAGCTTAAGTTGGAGCTTTAACATGTGGCTGCACTCCACTGCAATGGGTAACAGGTTGCAGCGAGCGTCTATAGAAATATAGGCCAGTGGTGAAGTGTGTGTTTTGACCGCAAGGGTAAGCCGACTGACTGTGGACAAACAATTAAGAGAAATTGAGTTCAAACCCGGAGAAGGATAAAATTTTTTACTCCCTTTCTTTTCCATTTTGAGAGCAATGTTGTGCTTATGCTTTAAAATATCAAAATACAACCATCATATGTAATGCACATAGTATTAGTTACTTCTATTAAATAATTTACTTCCTGATTGGTTCTCTCTCTCCAATTCTGTACACCACAATTTACAGGTTCAAACATTTGTCTGATTATTTTTCTCTCGCCCATCGTTCATTGTTCATTGTAGTACACCACACCTCAGACCCATATGCAACTACTGGCCCGGTTTATAGCCTTTGGATTTAGTATTTCTGGTTATTATTCCATTAGAGAAAATCTTTTTATTTGCATAATGAGTTCATTCCCTGCTTATATTCTTTCTCTTATTGTATAGCTTAATTTATTGTCAGTTAATTAAGGAAACAAGATATGAAAACTGCACTTACTCATTATTTATTTCCTTACCTTTGTTCTGCTTGTATCTACCTATTGTATCGTAATGTTAGTATTAATTCAACCTATGTTTATAATAATTCAATCGCATGTAGCTCTTTCAAGTGCTTATCAATTATTTACTTGTTTCTAAACTGCTAGTTAAGCTTGAACCATCTGATTTAAGTCAAAACGAAGTTCCCAGTGTGTTCATACTAGTTAGATCATGCAAGTGGAAATAATAGTTAAACAAACATTTTAACATTAGTTAAACAAAACATTACAACGCAAAACAAATGTTTCCTGCAAATAAAATTAAATTAAGCATGCGCTTATGAAGAAAGAAAGAAACAAATAAACACATAAAACAGACAAACAAACCAACAAAGCTACTATCAAACCTACAAACAAACACAAATAACAAACGAAGTAAGCAATGAATGAAGGAAGGAAGGAGGGAGGGAAGGAAGGAAGGGAGGGAGTGAGAAAGGAAGGAAGGAAGGAAAGAGAAAGAAGGAAGGAAAGAGGAAGTAAGGAAAGATCAAGGAAAGAAGAAGCAAAGAGGAAGGAAGGAAAGAGGAAGTAAGGAAAGAGCAAGGAAAGAAGAAGCAAAGAGGACGGAAGGAAAGAGGGAGGAAGGAAAGACGAAGGAAGTAAAGACGAAAGAAGGAAAGAGGAAGGAAAGAAGGAAGAAAAGAAGGAAGGAAAGAAAGAAGAAAAGAAAGAAGAAAAGAAAGAAGAAGGAAAGAATGAAGTAGGAAAGAAGGGAAGAAAGGAGGAAAGAAGAAGGAAAGAAAGAAGGAAAGAAAAATGAAAGAAAGAAGAAAAGAAAGAAAGAAGGAAAGAAAAGACATAAAAACCTGAACCTGCGCTTTTAACAGGTACGTGCGTACCTTCGCATCATTGCACCATATCGAGACAGGCTGCGGAATCTGCCCGATTGCTCCCTCATCGTGGCTTACAGCTGCAGTGGACATAATCGATGGCGTGCATACCCTCAAACAATTTTAAGGCTCAGTTCTGTAATTTGTAATCATTTCCTATCTCAAATGGATTGTCTATGTACCGTCTGTCATCAGTAAAATTCGTGCAGTGTTATTCACTTACAATATAGGTATATATAAGAATTTGGGAAAATATTTCTTGCGGATAGAGGAAAAAATTTATTTCCTTTTTAGATCACGAATTCTACAGCTGAACCTCCTACAAGAATACTTGATGAGAGAATCTTGCGCTGTGCATGTTCAAAATGGCCTCCATTAGCTCCAATGCATGCGTCAATCCGCCGTCGCATGGACTCTCTAATGCGCTGAGTTAGGCCTGGAGAATTTCGTAATGTCTGGCAAGCTCCCACAATACAAGCACGAAGAGTCTCTAACCTTGAACTGGGGTTGCATAAACAAGAGATTTCAAATGTCCCCACAAATAAAACTAGTGGGTTTAAGTCCGGCGAACGTGGAGGCCACAGAATTGGTCCACTTCTTCCTATCTATCTACCAGGAAACCTGCTATTCAGAACTCGACGGACAGAAAGACTGAAATGAGGAGGAGCTCCATCGTGCATGAAGTACATGTCTCGTATTGCTAATGGAGTATCTTACTACAAAACAGTACTGTAGCACAAAGAGTACATCGTCTCCAGCCAATTTAACCAGATATAAAAGCGAATGTTTACTACTGTACAATTAAACAACTGTTCTGTTGTGTGGTTATGGCCAGAGGACAACTACGCATTACACATCTCACCGTATAAGCAGAGTTGTAGAAAAAGAACTCTCATGGAAATAAACAATTTTCGGACCTATCTGCATATACCTAAACATTTTTATCCTCTATATACGAGAAATGGTTTCCTTAAGTTTTGATATATCTTTTAGTTACACACACACACACAAACACAAACACACACACACACACACACACACACACACAAAGACAGATTATATATGTATGTATACACAATGTATGTTGAAGAGCGAGTAGAGAAGGGCATGTGAATGTGTTACGTAAAAGAAAATTGAGTGGAGAAAACCATGTGAATGTAATATATTGTATTTATGTTTCAATCATATGGAGACTTGTATGAATTATATGCTGAAGGGCGAGTAGAGAAAAACATGTGATTGTGTTACGTAGAAGAAAAGCGAATAGAGAAAATCAAATGAATGTAATACGTTACATTTATATTTCAATCATACAAAAATGTATGAATTGTGTGTTTAAAGGCGAGTAGAGAACATGCGCATGTGTTACGTAAAAGAAAAGTGGATGGGGAAAGCCGTATGAATGTAATACGTTGTATAGTAAAATGGGTAGCATAGAAACCTTCCCCGGGGAAAAATACATATACCAGCCGAATTTCGAGGTGGTCAGTCAAGCGGTTTGGGAACACATAGAGAACAAACATTCATTTCTATATGTATTAATACTACAAATACAGCACATGTTATTCACTGTTTTATCAATCAAACATAACTAGAGCTCAGATCAGTTGAAAATGTCAAATGGTAGTGAGTTAAAGAAGGTCAGCTCCTCATAACAAACAGCTTCCGCAGGAGGCGCTTTTATTAATTCATACTTTTTCAAGCAGGAACACACTCGGAAAGGCAGTACACTCGAACCTCAAATAACTGTGCAGATCTTAATATTGAAACATGTGTTTGTGTTCTCTAGAAAGGCTTATTCGTCTATTTACTTAATGCTGATCAGATAAATATTTGCAAAAATGGTTTTATTGCAGATTTCCTTATAGGTAGAAGGAAAATAAGAGAGCTGTAATATGCTATAAGTGATAATCAAATCCTTTAAGACCTTTCGCTATGGGAGTGCTTTGAAATTCCTCACTTTGCATGGCCAAGAGATAAAAAGTATGGAGTGCTGCATTCGATGACTATCGCTGTACAAACTATTGTTACAAATACCTATTCCTATATCTAGGTATTTTATATTAAACGAGATAAACATTTATAAAAATTATCTTATTGCTAATTTTCTTGTTGGTGCAAGGATAATATGGGAATGTGGGCTTTAAGCGATAGTTCAAATATTTTAAGAGCTGGTCGCTATGTAAAGTTTTTGAAATTCAGTTCTCCTTGCATGGCCAAGAGAGAAAAAAGAATAAGGTTCGAGAAAAGTAAAAGCATTGTAATAACAAGAATTATCTCGGAAATACTAGTGAGATTTTGTATAGCTTACAGTTCACCAATTATGCAAAAGTCATTCATAATGATGAAGATTTCAGAGGCCGTTCTTAAAAAATTCAAAGTATACATTTCATTTGTCATGAAAATATCTTAAATATATGGTATTTCAACCAAAGTAATTAAGCCGTTGCAAGAAAATGAAAATTTTAGAACGTTTTTCCATGCAAGCGATGGAGGGATTTTCTTGAAAGTTTTCGTGTGGCATCCTTGGAAGATGCTGAACTTGGATACTAAGTTCGGTATTTAACCAAATTTTCGTTTTTGAGTTATGATGCAAAGTCACACGGATACACAGGCACGCAGGGGTCGATTTTCTTATTTAAAAAAAAAGCTTGTTTTGGAATCAGGAGACTTCAAAATGTGTATTTCTGTTGGAATGCAATAGCTTCTCTATCTGCTATGTACGTGATAGGGAAAGAAAAATAAAACGTTACAATAACAAATAGTCTAATGTTGGCAGAGGAGGCTCAGGTGGAATTGCATAATTAGAATCGGGTTTGATCTTCTCTCTTCCTTTAACCACTAGCGCATTTCGCGACGGATCTGTTTAAATATATCTCGGGGATCGCTGTGTGGTGACGGTTAACCTTCCATTGCTTAGTCACACGTCCTTACAGGCTTCAGCGCTAGGCAACTGCACCTCTGCTCCGCTGATGGGAAGTAAACGACATAACTTTAGTTATCTGTGGATAAATGGCAGCGCACTTGCTAAACCACATATTTTCATGTTTACTCTTGTTTTAAATTTTTAGACTTATGGTGCAACTTTGGGTAGTGATTGAGGCAAATCGAATTTGTGATTTGAAGAAGCGAAATTTATTAAACTAGGTGCTTGATTCGAAGAAGTTTCAAACTTGAAAAACTAGATCTCCGGAAATGTTGCTTACATCTCTTAAATAAGGCTACAAAAATTTGATTTCGAAAATTTACGAATTGAATTAATAGATAACTGTTTATAGATTGTCAGACTTTTGAGGCAGGACAGATTGCAAAATTTTTTAAAGACGCCGAGTTAGGAAAAGGAACATTTTCAGAAGTTATGAATTAAAAATTATGCTACATCATAACTATAATTCTAGTGAGCACCTCTAGAGCAGAACTACTTCGTAAAGAGTTCGCGCTGAACACACACTGCGAAGACAGTTTCATTGCTATGAATCCAGAAACCTCTATTGCACAAAATTCACAATCAAATGCATTTTTATGATCACGCAAGAAAATTTTGCTCGAAAAGGAAAGAGGATTTGTTCAAGATGAAATGTACTTCCTATCACTCTACCATGATTTCATTGATATACAGATGAATATATCGCTGAAAAAAGATACGCTGTATTTCCGTTCCAATACGTATTACCTATAATAACACATTTTAAATATTTTTCTCCTGTGTAAGTTTGTTAAATAGTGTCGTAACAGTTACATTACTACTGGAAACCCCCTGAACAATATTACCGCACGCCACTGATAAATGTATGAAACCTTATTAATTAGGTTTCAATGTTATTGAATTGAGAAACCATGAAATACATACAACAAACTAGATCTCATTAATGTATAAAAATTCTACCGACAAAGTTGCTAACGCAAATGCAAGGAAATGACACCTAAAAATTGGTACATACAATTTATTGTTAGCTGAAAAACTACTCAAGTTTTAACTACTCTTTGGTATCACAAAACCTATTGTGATAAACTGCTGATGGATTTTTCAGCTGTATTACAATTCTATAGACTATCTAAACAAAAGTTACGTTCGTATTTGTTCAGAAATAGACCACAATTTGTTGTGGCAGCAAATCCAGCTATGAACGGAAAAAGGTTACGACTTTTAGAGTGGGATGCGGTGTCAAAGTGAGAGAAATAATATAAGTATCACCGCCACGAAAATAAATAATAAAAAGACATTTAAAACAGCAAAACAAGAGAGTGAGCGTTACTCATCATGCCTCACATACAGTAACCTGTATTTCACGCGCGGCATCTCGTGGGCCTCTTTAGCTCAGTGGCAGAGCACTGGTCTCGTAAACCAGGGGTCGTGAGTTCAAACCTCACAGGAGGCATGTGATTTTTTTTTGTTACTAATTTATAAAGTATAGGCAATCTAAAGGCTTATGTTTAATAATTCATTTGCTTAAATTTGTTTTCGCGTCAAATAATTCGTTAAAATGATTCCTCGCCATGTTATCTATAGCACTTGCAAGAAGTTCCACTAAGCACCTGCATTACTAATATTTAATAACCTTGGTTTATAAGATTGTGTAGCTGTTCTTGTCCTTTGAAGTAGTAACGAAACAAAATTTCCTGCGTTTTCGTGAGCTAAAGTTGTATTATATAATATGAGTGGTAATGCTTTATGAGTTTACGAGATAGCTGCGGACTGCAGTATTAGGAATACGCTGTCGTACTGGCGGCGCCATGGCCGAGCGGTTAGCGCGCTCGCCTGCCACCTAGGCGGCCCGGGTTCGATCCCAGGGACCCGCATGTGGTATTCGTGGTGGACGAAGGGGCGTCAGGGCGGGTTTTCTCCGGGTACTCCGGTTTCCCCCGCCATCTCATTCCACCGCTGCTCCATCTTCATGCATCATCAGTGTCACCGCCTGCGGTGCCGTAGTAGTAAAAGCGGGCGTTAAACACAACAACAACAACAACAACGCTGTCGTACTAGGACACGGAAAACGTTATTGCTCGAACCCCAACCCGGTAGGTTCAACGATTTTGTGTTTTCTGTCAGTGCATAGGATGAATGTTGCAAATGTTAGTGCTTAGAGCTGTTTTTCATACTCATTTCGTACTTTTTATTCATTACGCATTTTGATCTCACAAATTAAAAGACGTTTGACCTACCAATAATTCTGAACCATCTTTGGAAAAACTGCGATTAATGCTCTGAAAGAAAATAGTGACATAGTAGTTTCAAAGTTTCAAGCATTATTTGTTTTGTTTTATTTTATTTTTTAGTTTAACGTGCCCTAACCGGCGGTCATATGGAACGATGAATTAAATGGAAATGATACCCGGTAATGTTACTATTCCCACAACACGGAGGTAGGTTGTGTTGTTCTTATAATGCACTAGTTGAAATGCACGGCGTTGCCCCTGGTTTGGCAATTTATCCCTGCAAATTTCGGACTTACGTCGCACTTCACCAATAGTCTTGTGTTTCTTTGAAGACATCTAAAACATTATTTAACACACTTAAACAAATATTTCATTAAAACTCTTAGGAATGGAGGAATAGAAACCAAATTAAATAAATATATGAATAAAAACACTGGGAAGACACTATGCAAAAACAGTTGAACAACCACAAATATGTACTACGGAAAGAAAACAGAGTAGAGGAAACCGTGTGAATGTAATACGTCGCATTTTTATTTCAATCCTAGAAATTAGTATAAATTAGTATAAATGTTAAAGGGTAAGTAGAGAAGGATAAGTAACGACATTACGTAAAAGAAAAGGGAGTGGAGAAAACCACGTGAATATGTAAAACGTTGTATACTAAAATGAACAGCATAAAAATCTCTATGAAAAGAATTACTTATATGTGCCAATTTTCATCGTATTCGGATGAACGGTATAGCATTCCTAAGGAAATATGTTTTGAGCTCCCTAAATCCAAGAAGACGTATTCTTACTTTCTCTACTGATAAGTAGAGGAAGTATTGCATGCCACACAAAAATTCGATGTCAAGATTTCACCGGAAATATATGTTTTGAGACACATTGAACCAAAAAAGAAAAGAAAAGAAAAGAAAAAAAAACAGATTTTGAAGAAAATAACCCCACCCTAGACTACCCTTTACATAGAAAAATTTTCGAAAATTTTTATTTTATTGAAAACGACTAATGATTTTGACTAAAATGCCATATGTTTCAGATATTTGTATGACAAATGAAATGTATATTTTGAATTTTCTAGCTTTAGCCTATGTAGTCCTGTTTACTCCGGATGACTTTTGAATAACTCGTAAACCATAAGAGATAGACAAAATCTTACTCTACAAAAATTGTAGATCTCGCTAAAACACAATTTCTGTCGGAATAATTTTTTTTTGTAGAGTGAACCATTTCGGAGATATTCCTTGTTATTTGTGTCAGTTTCGGAAAACTTAAAAACTGCCATGAAATGGAACATCGTTGTTCATTTTTTTATATGTTAAGCGTGCAAAGAGAACGGGATCTCAAAGCTTTAAAATATTTGACTATCGCCTCAAAGCCTACTGTATTCCAATATTCCCCTTGCACCTACAAGGAAATAAGTAATAAGAAAATTTGTACAAATGTGTATCTCAACTGACACGAAGAAGATATAGGAATAAGAGTTTGTAAGAATCTTTAGTACAACAGTATAGGAAGTCATGTGAGTGGAACACATCAGATTTTTTAAAGAAAGTTTCCAATTGCATCTTTGAATAGCATCACTCAAAAACAAAATGGTACTTAAATACCAAACTTGGAATTTAAGTTCAGTATACTTCAGAAGCACAAGAAGATTTTCTAGAAAAGCCTCTCCCTCCTTACTACACTTTGTATGGATGAAAATAAATGTTGATAATTTTACTTTCTAAAAAAGGGTTCAAACAATTTTGATAAAAAGTCTCTACTAATAACAAATAAAACGAATGTCTTGAACGTGTTGGGAATAGTGTGTAAAGTCCTCTGCATTCGGATTCCGTATAATTCTGTATAACTCTGTATAATGGGTAAATCATAAAAGGTATATGTAAATCTGAATGTGTGGACTCAAATGACTTTGTCTACTCAGCCTGTACATGCCATTCTCAAAAACGCTTATTCTAATAACTACTTCGTGTTAATCGAGACAAGCGTTTGTAGAAATTATTTACCTGCATATTTTCTTCTACTTATTAGAATAAGAGGCACAGTAGGTTTAAGTAATAGTGAAATCTTAAAAGAGCCGGTCGCTATATGATGACTTTAAAATTATATTCCCTTGACATGTCCAGAACTTAAAACAGAAAAAGAAAACATTTCCATTTAAGAAAATTATAAGCGTTGGAAAATTCAAACAAATAAGGGATATCTTGGAAATGGGTCACTCCAAAGGAAATTATTAAAAAAGAACTGTACTAATGTGTTTTAAGGAGACCTAAATGTTTTGTGCAATAAGATTTTTTTATCTCTTGTGGTTTATTAGTTATGCAAGAGTCATCCAGAATGAGGATAGTCCCAGAAAATTAAAGTTATGATTTAGAATCAGCCATGGAACCTCCTGTTTGTGTCCGTCATTGTATACTGACTGCTAGTGAGTCTAAACGCAGCAGGCGTGATTCACCCTCCGACTGACAGAGTGGGTGGGTAGCAGCTAATTACATAAGCGTCTCCAAAGAGACGTGGTTGGACATCATTGGGTTAGAACAGTGGTTCTCAAACTTTTTAAGGGGACCCACCTTGAAGGATATTAAACTTCGCGCGACCCATAAGCTAAATTAGTACATACTAACCACTCATGAAAAAGTAAATATAGTATGATTATATGCATGTTAATTAAAAATACCATCATATTCTAATTCGCAAGCGTTTTGTGAACCTGGCGGGTCGTTCCGCGACCCATCAGTGGGTCGGGACCCACAGTTTCTGAAACGCTGGGTTAGAGTGTACCTGCCCTTGTTAAGGATTAAACACTTCATAGACAGGATATCGAGGTTATAGGATGGTGGATATGACTGAGGTAGAGGGAGTGAAAGGAAGTAACAACTGCTGCTGGTAAACGGCTCTTGTATACCGCTGGTGTTTTGGAGTACATACCAAAAGTTTTCTTTCATTGGGTTTACTCCTTAAAATCTGAAGCCCAAGATCTCTTGGATGGATTGTTTAGGAGCTCAAACTTAGCTGCGGTGGAACGCATACCTACACGCTCATTGGCTCAATTTGTTACCCTTCTTGGTCGACTGCTCCGCAAATCATCTTCGGTGCCATCGCAGGCCTCACTGTAGCGTTTGTCTGATTATAAACATGGATATTTTCATGATGTTTTACCATACGCTTCTTCAAGTGGTCTTAATGTTGCTGAAGTAGACATCTATAGGAAAACAGAGCTTCGGATGTAGCTCTGTAGCCAACGTAGGTCCACAGCAGCGCAACACAACAAAGAACGGTCGCGCAGCGCTGACCCCCACACCGGCGCCTAACAAAGGCGCTCAAACTCAAGCTTCCCCACACCATACACATGAGCGAACACGTGACTAACAACAATCGAGCGGCAACACAAAGGATTTTCCAGAGTATTCGAGAAGTGTCGGCGGCCGGCGTGTTTGTAGAAGTAAGAGAAAGGTACGTGTTATGTCATCCTCGCTGTATAAAGAGACGAGTAACGAGTTAGAGGAGTTAGTTACAGACACGAGTCGGTCAGTGTGTCAGTGAGTGCGAGACAGCTGTGTGTGGTGCTGTCGTCATGAAAAGATACGTAGCATCGAAGTGAAGAAGTTTTAATTAGTGTTGATTGATTGTATCGTCAGAGTTAGTGTATGAGAGACAGAGAAAGTGTAGAAAGACAGTGAAATGACAGACTCAAAGTTACGAGAACAAAACATTTATGCATTGTAATTATCACGAAAGACTGTAGACTGCGTTGTCAGTAAAAGAGAACTGTGTATTTATGCTCAAGTTTTAGAAGAAAGAAAAGTAAGAAAAAAGTAATTGGATTGGACTTTTGTAATTTTGTCACAATATGATAAATGCTCGTCCAGAAATAACAAACAACTGATTGCTACGCAAAGATGACAATCACTATGACAAGGCATAAGAATTTGTAAGCATTAAAACCAGGAAGGAAAGCTGAATTGTCGCTGGAATAGGGACATTTTTTTCCATACTTTGGTTTGGGTGTAGAAAACTTGAAACCAACCGTTCTATCTGCTTATGATTATTAAATTTCTATGGAGTTGAGATCATTACTCTTACCAACTACTACTGTAATCAAATATTCTTTATCATCGTATACATTTGAAAAAATACATACCGGCAACCTTTTGAAGCTGGTATAGCTACTAGTTTTTAAATAGTTGACCAGTCCCTTCGTACCTATAATGAAATACGTAATGAAACAATTTATGCAAATATTTATCTCAGCTAGAAGTAGATAGAAGAACACATTTTTGCAAGAATAGTTTGTAGAAGCTATGTAAAAATAAACGATTGTGAGCAGAGAACACCATGTGAAGGTAATGTATCGGGTTTTTGTTTCCATTTTTAACGTTCTTTAATCACTTAGGTCATATCGAATGGAAAATGGATAAAATAATGCTCAAATGAGCTCGGGATCCACAAATCTGAACACAGAAGAAACAAACCAGAATCATAGAGTGTTGTGTTCCACCAATTTTATAGATTCATAGTGACTATTCCGCTCGTGCCGGAATATCACGTCTTCTTGATGTAGTATTATCACTTTGGTTATATCACCTCCTCCTTTTGTTACGTTTCCGAACATCTGAAGTATGAATGTTAGTAAAAACAATTAGCAGACCATTAAAAATGACAGACAAAACATTTGACGAATATTCTAGCGAGGATATTGATATTTGAATTGAAGAGGTGAAGTCAAACGACTGAAATTTTAAATATAGCAGACCTACCTCTAATGAATAGCCTACTAACGCAAATTCATCCATTTATATCCATTATATATCTAATTACTCGTTTCTCTGGATTAAACGCTAAAATTATGTTGTTCTCACTGCCTACTGGATTAGCTATGCCAAATGTGAAAATAAATCTTGACGAAAATGCATGAATATTGTACATAAGTTGTTTACTTTTAAATCACTATTAATATTAAGTGGTATTAAATAAATAATTAATTATTTCGCGGAATAGCCTAAACGAAAGCCTCTTGTGGTATTACTACAGATAATTCACTGTGTGTACATCCCTCATGGATGTATGTTTTCCACAAGGTCTTTATAATGCAATATCGATCGCTAGCATGCCGCGCAAGGTCATGGCGTTTCTTCCTAGTGTTATGTATTACTCAATGGCTTGTTTCAGTTTTTCTATCATTCCTAATGTATCGTAACATCGAATAGGTGCAGCGTTGCAAGCCTGCCCAGCTTTCTTGGGGGACAAAGACGTGTCTGAAC
The DNA here is from genome assembly GCA_030765045.1 of Tenodera sinensis. Taxonomy (NCBI): domain Eukaryota; kingdom Metazoa; phylum Arthropoda; class Insecta; order Mantodea; family Mantidae; genus Tenodera; species Tenodera sinensis. The sequence goes on from CM060963.1 coordinate 139,429,033, forward strand.
CTAAGATTTCCAAGAACCTTCTGAAGAGTGCTGCAAGAGGAACCCTAAAAACGAGTTCTGGAAACCGGTACACCCCTTGCCTCTCTCCACCTTTATGATGCACATTTTAGTATCTCAACCGAGCTGGTCTTGCAACATGGAATGAACTGGGTTCATGGCCAGACTGTGTCGTTAGTATTTTAGAGGCTTGTCTTCCACTAAGGTGACCCTGGTTCGAAACAGCAGAGGGGCGTTTCTGCTTACAGCGGAGTAATTTGGAGGGAGGAAATACAATTTTTCTCCCTCCTTCTCTGAGTCCTGATTAACAAAGAGGGTTATTTGCTGCATAAAGCCATTCTTTTATACCTTTTCTACTTCTACACAGCTCAACGACAGTGGAAAGTTTTACCCAATACGAAAGCATCTAGATCCAGAAGCACCCGCAGCTCTGCTTGCATTATCCTTGTTAACGGATGAACTCCTGTCTGTCTCTCTCTCTCACCTGCCCTCCTCTCACTCTCTCTCTCTGTCTCTTATATATAGTGTGTTAAGCAATCTTTTCACAGCCTTAATAAAAGGGCTTTTTCTCACGTACTGGCGCTAATTACAGCGCCGACGTATATTCTTTGTATGTTTATACAAACTTACAACTCCGTATCTGCAAGAGTTTATTTTAAACCATCATTTTTAGCATTACGTATTAACTACTACTAATTTTACACTAATAATAACAATTTTGAAATATACAATGTTTAAATGTTTTCAAATTGCTATTCACATCCTTCAAAAGCTGTACGCGAAACGTTTCATTAGGAGAACGTATCTAATAACGCACCTAAAATCAGTATAATGGGACACTAATGATATTTTTAGTTTCTCTACTGGTAAGTAGAGGAAGTATTGTATTCCCCCAAAAATTCGATGTCGATATTTCACCAGAAATATATGTTTTGAAGTCCCTGAATAAAAAAAAGCATTTTTACTTTCTCTACTGTAAGTAGGGGAAGTATTGTATTCCACCCAAAAATTCGATGTCGAGATTTCACTAGAAACATATGTTTTGAGACCCCCTGAATCCAACAAAAGCATTTTTAGGAAAAGTTCCGTGTGTATGTCAGTGTGTCAGTCTGTGGACAGCATAACTCAAAAACAAAAAGTAGGTTAAAAACCAAAGTTAGTATTTAAGTTTAATGTCTTTCAAGGATGCGACACGAAGATTTTGAAGAAAATAGCTCTACCCTAAAGTACCCTTTACATAGAAAATGTTTCGAAAATTTTGATTTTCTTGAAAATGACTAACGATTTTGATTTAAATGTCATATGTTTGAGATATTTGTATGACAAATGAAATGTATATCTTGAATTTTCTGGCTATAGCCCCTGTAGTCGTATTTATTCTGCACGACTTTTGCATAACTGGTAAACCGTCAGAGATAGACCAAATTATACTGCACAAAAAATGTAGATCTTGCTAAAATACACAATTTATGTCTCAATAAATTTTCTTGTACGGTGAACCATTTCGGAGATATTCCGTGTTATGTATGTGCGTGAAATGGAACATCGTTCATTGTTTTTATATTTTAAGTGTGCAAAGACTACAGAATCTCAAAGCTTTAAAAGATTTGACTATCGCACAAAGCCTACTGTATTCTAATATTCCCCTTGCACCTACAAGGAAATAAGCAATAAGATAATTTGTACAAATGTTTATCTCAATACGAACAAGATATAGGAATAAGAGTTTGTAAGACTGGTTAGTACAAGAATAGATAAAGTCATGTGGTTGCAACGTATCAGATTTTAATTTTTGGGCTGCAGATGTGTAATTATGTAATTTGATTTGTTTCCAGAGAAGGAAGTAATTTCAGTTAATAAAGAGTAAGACAAGGATGCCATATGTCACGGCACATTTTTGCTTCCTGTGCTACGTAGGCATATGTAGGTCTGGGTGGCTCAGTCAGTTGGGCACTGTTCTACGGATCGCAAGGTCGTGGTTTCAAATCCGGCCCAGACCGATAGTTTTTAAGCGTGCTTAAAAACGAGAGCTCTATGTCAGTAGATTTATTGGCATGTAAAAGAACTTTTGCGGGACAAAATTCCAGCACTCCGGCGACGCTGATATATCCTGGCAATTGACAGTGTCGTTAAACAGCAAAATAATTTAATTTACACTACGTATAGTAAGCAGAAGTATTATATTCCACCCAAAAATTCGATATCGAGATTTCACCGGACATGTTTTCTGCGCCCTAGATCCACAAAGTGTGAAACTGTGTCGTGTGGGGTGTGTGTGTATGTGTGTGTGTATGTGTGTATGTGTGTGTGTGTGAGTGTGTGTGTGTGTGTGTGTGTGTGTGTGTGTGTGTGTGTGTGTGTGTGGACAGCATAACTCAAAAATGAAAAGTCGGTTAAAAACCAAAGATGTTATTTATGTTTAATACATTTAAGGATGCGACACGAAGCTTTTGAAGAAAATTCCTCTACCCTAAACTGCTCTTTGCATGGAACATTTTTCGAACGTTTTGGTTTTCTCGAAAAAGGCCCTAACAATTTTGATTAAAATGACATATGTTTAAGATATTTTTATGACAAATGAAATGTATACTTTGAATTTTCAGGCTGTAGCGCACGTAGTCGTGTTTACTCTTGAGAACTTTTGCATAATTGGTAAACCGTAAGAGAGACCAAATCTTACTATACAAAACATGTAGATCTTGTTAAAATAATTTATGTCCAAATGAATTTTTTGTGGAGTGAACCATTTCGGAGTTATTCCTCAAATGAAAGGTCGTTATTCATTTTTTATACCTTAGCCGTGCAAAGGGAACGGAATTTCAAAGCATTCACTTATCGACCAGCTTTAAAAGATTTGACTATCGGTCAAAGCCTATTGTATTCCCATATTTCCCTTGCACCTACAAGGAAATAAGCAATAAGATAATTTCCGCAAATATTTATATCGACTAACATGAAGATAGAAAAATAAGAGTTTGTAAGAATAGTATAAGGGTAGAGAAAGTCATGTGAGTGCAACACATCAGATTTGTAGTATTTACATTGAATAACACAGAGAATGGGAAGATAAATGCTCCGAGGGAATTAAAACCTACCATAATAAATACTTAAATTGTCTTACCATATGCAGATGATCTCTTCAAAACGCTATTGAGGAATAATGAAAACTAAGTGTACAGATCAGTACAGTCCAAGGAATACTTCAATACTTCTATTTAAAAATGCAAAACAAAACCAAAGTGGGGCCTTTAAGGGAAATAATACTACTGTAGGAGCTAACATTTCAGTAAATGATAAGGTAACCTTAGGACTGTGATGTAAGTTATAAAATGTAATCAAAATTTGAAAATTAAATGACATGATACTGTGTGGTACCAACGTAAGCGAGGTCTGAGGTGTGAGAGGGAGCTTGAACTGTTAATCCGCTTGCAGTCGATTTTTTACTTTCTCTACTTTTAAGTAGGGGAAGTATTGTATTCCACCCAGAAATTCGATGTCGAGATTTCACCGGAAATATATGTTTTGAGGCCCTAAGAATAAAAAAGAAAAACACTTTTAGATAAAGGTTCGCGCGCGCGCGCGTGTGTGCGTGCGTGCGTGCGTGTGTGCGTGTGTGTGTGTGTGTGTGTCAGACTGTGAACAGCGTAACTCAAAAACGAAAAGTTGATTAAAAACCAAAATTGGTATTTAAGTTTAATGCCTTTCAAGGATACGACACGAAGGCCCCACCCTTAACTACCCCTTTCATGGAAAATTCTTCGAAAATTTTGATTTTCTTGAAAATAGCTCGAACGATTTTGATTAAAATGTCATGTGTTAAAGATACTTGTATGAGAAATGAAATGTATATTTAGAATTTTCTGGCTATAGTCTATGTTTACTCTGTTTACTCTGGATGACTTTTGAATAACTCGTAAACCCTAAGAGACAGACAAAATCTTACTATACAAAAATATAGATCTCTCTAAAACACACAATTTAAGTCTGAATACATTTTTTTATAGAGTGAACAATTTCGGATATATTCCTTGTTATTTGTGCCAGTTTCGGAAAACTTAAAACTTTCGTGAAATGCAACATAGTTGTTCATTTTTTTTTAGTTTTTTATTTTTTTTAAGGGTCAAGCGTGCAAAGAGAACGGGATCTCAAAGCTTTTAAAGATTTGAGTATCGCTCAAAGCTTACTGTATTCTAATATTCTCCCTGCACCTACAAGGAAATAAGCAATAAGATAATTTCTGTAAATGTTTATCTCAAGTAACACGAAGAAGATAGAGGAATAAGAGTTTGTAAGAATGGTTAGCACAAGAGTAGAGAAAGTCATGTGAGTGCAACACATCAGATTTTTACTATGAAATGTGTGCATGTGAATCACTCATGCTGCCACATCTAATACTTATTTGGAACTGCCGTGATAGGTATTACGCATTTATCTGACAACACTGTGCATTATATGGCACTAGCGTGCATAAATATTGTGACAATGACAAAATCTGTTCAATTACTTTTTTCTCACTTTATTTTCCTAGACTTTTGCACAAAACACAGTTATCTTACACTGACTTTAAGTCTTCAGCAGTAATGTCAAACCTATCACCGAAGCCCATATTTAAAGTAAACCAGAGATCAATAATGATATTAATAATAATTGTAACACTGCCCAGTATCCCTCATAAAGAATTAGCGCGTCGTATGGAGTTTGTCTCGGTCTCTACCAATGAACAGAGGGAGAACGGGGCTTCGGATGCTTGCGGCCGCAGCCTTCACTATGATATGGCAAGGAGGTTTAGGCTTCCGAGTCCTGTGTCGCTGTACAGATTGTTATGAACCTCCCCCTCTCCTGAAGCATAGATGCGCAGTAGAAGAAACGTATTGGTGTTAGTATTAGTTGTTTCATACTGCACAGTTTACCAAGATAGTTGCTAGTACTAATTCTTCGAAATGGATGAACAATGTGTAATAAAATAATTAGTAAAACGAGCACACTCGCAGTTGAAATACGAGGATATGTTAGTGATTGTAAAATAGGGAAGGCCCACTGCAGCTCTTCCACACTTACAGTGTTAGAAGAAGGAAAAAAATGAAGAATCCTTACAAAAGACATTTTAATATAAACAATTATGATACGTATGTGTACCTGATTGGTTCATGTGAATTAAATAAACATTATTGTTCGCCATGCTTGTTGTTTGCAACTGATAAAACGCCCTGAAATATTTACAATCGTAACATATTTAATCAGCTTTGGATAAACATAAGAGATCAACAGTTATAAATATAGAATTTGAAGAAATATGGTCAGAAACTATGAGTGTTGCTAATGAAGAGGACTAAGAAAGACCTAGGAAGAGAAATTGTCATGCAGATGAAACCCGCTCTTCGTACCTAAGGATTTTCACTGAAGTCCTGGACACATTGTTAACTCAAAACAAATTAAGATTTTAATCACAGAAGCAGATGAAATTTCTGGCGTTACTGGAGTTACACATTTTGCATTTACGATAAAAGTTTTCCAACCAATGCATTGTGCCAACCGAACGAACCATGTTTCCTATTTCGATGTGCTGTTTTTGAAAAACGAACTGAAAGCCTTATATTTACCTCAAAATTTTTTTATTATTCCATTTATATCCCGCATTTAACTACAAAGGTCATATCGACGGCTCTCCCTATTGGCAATATTGTTACTCATTTAACATTGGGTTAACTTTAGGTTTTCTTTTTCTTTTCTTTCCTTTTTTTAATGCACACATATTCATACTGTCACTCATATATCCAGACTCTGGGGAAGAAGAGCAATAATCTAGGCTGGAGAAAAATTCCAACACCGCTGCCGGCAATCGAACCGGACACCCCTTGCACTGCAGGCAGGTGCGTTACAGACTGAGCTACGGGGTCGACCTCGAAAATTTTCTAATAAGTTCGTTCAAACCACTGCAAATTACTTACATGAAATCAAATGGACTGTATGTCGTGTACAGTGAAGTTTATAAACTATGTGAACAGTTTCTTCCAGTGCTGCAAGTGCAGAAAGGAATTTTTCAGCTTGAAACGAATAAAAATTTTATTTACGGGCAACAAAAGACAAATTGGTCTGAACAACTGGCCTCTTCTATCGGTGGAAAAAGACATACTTGTTTAATTGAGAAGATACAACGAGAAATTGTTTTCTAATAGTGTGGCAACGCAGTTTACTCGTAAATAAAGCCGGGTGGAATGAATGCATGCATGTGTGTGTGTGTGTGTGTGTGTGTGTGTGTGTGTGTGTGTGTGTGTGTGTACAGTGTCACAAAAAAAAAAAAAAACAATGCTTAGTATGTTGTGCGGGACGGCAAACTGATTGGCTTTGAAATAGGAACCCTGTGCGAAATGCACGGTTTGGACGCTCCAACGCATCGAAGTGTGAGATGGGAGTATGTTCACATTTCGTCAATAAACCCAATATCGAGCTGTCTACAATACAAACGGCCTTCGAACTGTGTACCTCCTACGTTATTGCAGAGTCTATATCGGCGGTGCATATGACGCAGTACGTGCGATTGTCGACGAAGATTTTCAATCGCTCCGTGGACTCGAGCCATGAGTATCTCCGCTGACGTTACAGGAGTGCCACAGCTACTCTTCACACAACTCCACAGAACATAGCTGAGGGATGTCAGATCTGGCGACCATACTTACCATGGAACTGGTCCATTCTACCTGTGCGTCGACTTTGATATGAGATGTTGAGGTGGTTCAGCACATACATCAAAGTATGCTGGAGCTCATGCCGGCCATTTTCGCAGCTGTGTTACTGGTACATGCCACACTGCTGTTAAAAAAAGTTATTGTGCTGAAACTACACAAGTAACGCAGTAGGATATGCACTAATGACCTATGGAGCAATTTAACGCGTGCGCAGGAATGTTATTAGGCTCAGGCCCTTCATTCCAGTACACAGATGACTAAAGGGTTGCATACCTTCCGTATTAAGATACCAAACGAATGTTAATAAATTGTCACAACCGTTCGTTCTCAAACTTCAACGCTGTCCAGGGTTCAAACCGTGCATTTCCGGACAGGGGTTCCTGTTTGAAAACCGACCAGTTTCAACCCGCACAACATACTAAGTAGTGCCGGTGCTCTTTTTTTTTTTTTTTTTTTTTTTTTGGGGGGGGGGGACGTCCAGTATATATGATATACAGGACTAGGATTACAAATTACAGAACTGAGCCTTAAAATTGTTTGAGGGTATGCACGCCATTGATCATGTCCACTGCAGTTGTAATGCATGATGAGAAAACAAGCGGGCGAATTTCACAGCCTGTCTATTTAGCGTAATGGTTATGGTGCCAGGACGCGAAGGTACGCTTGCGGTAAAAGCGAAGGTTCAAATACCCATAACCCCATATTTTGTATGTTCGTTTTTCTTTCTTTCTTCATAAACGCATGCTTAATCTAATTTGATTTACACAAAACATGTGTCATGTTGTAATTTTTCATTTAAAGGTTTAAACTTTTTGGTTCAAGTTTGTTTAACTGTTATTTACACTTGCATGACCTAAATAATAGGTACGCACTAAGAATTTCGTTTTCACTTCAATTAAGTAGTTCGAGCCTAACTAGCAGCTTAAAAACAAGTAAATAATTGATAAGCACTTGAAAGAGCTACATGCGATTGAATTATTATAAACATAAGTTGAATAAATATTAACATTACAATACAGTAGGTAGATACAAGTAGAACAGAGGTAAGTAAATAAATAATGAGTAAGAGCAGGTTTCATATCGTGATAGCTTAATTAAATCTGATAATAAATTAAGCGATGCAATAAGAGAAAGGATACATGTAGGGAATGAGCTCATGCAAGGAAAACGATTTTCTCTAATGGAATAATAACCATAAATAGTACACTCAATGTTTGTAAACCTTTAACAAGCCAGCATTAACCTATGGGTCTGAGGTTTGGTCTACCACGATGAATGATGAAAAGGCTTTGCAATCTTTCGACAGAACAATACTCAGACAAATGTTTCGACCTGTACATTTTGGTACATAGAATTGGAGAGTGAGAAACAATCAGGAAATAAATTCTTTAATAGAAGGTCAAGATGCTGTTAGATTTAAGAAATTCCAGAGACTTAGATGGTTGAGACACCTGGAAAGAATTGAGGATGAGCGGAATCCAAAGAAAATGTGAAAGGGGAAAATATTTTCACGAAGAAAGAAAGGCAGAACAAGGTGGATGGATTGTGTGTAAGAAAACCTAGCTGCAATGGGAGTCAGAGGCTAGAGAAGGAAGGCGAATGATAGAGGAGAATTGAAGAGAATAGTAGGGAAGGTCAAGGCCCAATCGGGCTGTAGAGCCATAGAAGAAGAAGAAGAAGAAGAAGAAGAAGAAGAAGAAGAAGAAAAAGAGAAGAAGAAGATGAGGAAGACGAAGAAGAAGAAGATGCAGGCTTCAAAGAAACAGCTCAAAATGATAACCTCTAATATCAACGCATAGGCGACATCGACGCAGAAGTGATTCGCGAACCCTTTTGAGTAGTCCTGGTGCGTTGCGAATCTCATCACTGGCTGGAATAATGCGGGTAACCAGCGCCTCCTCAGAATCAATTAATGATGAATAAACCATAGTCTGAAGATGACCCCAGAAAAATAAACCCATGGGATTGAGATCCGGCGAACGAGATGGCCAAGGCACGGTCGTATGACGATCGCGCGAGGAGTGGTGACAGAGATTCACACATTTTCAGTAATGAGAACAAGCGAAAAGCGTCAAGAGTGCCATGGACATAGGTTGGCAACTGTTTAGTGACGCAAGCTCCGAATACTGACATACTTCTGCATACAGTTCAAGCGAGAAGCGAGTACTATGTAGTTTATACCTTGTATCTTCCTTGCCTAACAAACACCGATGTGTTCCTCTTCAAGGGGTTCGGAGCGCAACTCATGTAATTACTTGAGTCTGATATAAGGGGTTTGGAGCGCAACTGATATTACAGCTAGGTCTGTTAAGAGGGTTTCGGAGGGAAACTGGTATACACCCGTGAAAAAATGCATAGGATTCGGGATCCGTAAGCCAGGAGAGATTTACCAGCATTTTATTGCAGTGAGAAAACGCTGAATGACCCGGGAAAGAGAGGAAATGTACCAGCATTTGATTGTGATGAGAAAATGCTGGCATTTCGGGAGCCAAGAGATAGGAGCGAAGGTTTACTGGCATTTATTGTGGTGAGAAAACTCTGGTGATCCGGGATGCGAAAGCCTTGACAGGAGATTAAAACAGCATTTGATTGCGGTGCAAAAATGCTGGCGAAGCAGCATCTGAAATCAAGGAGAGGAGATTTACCAGCATTTGATGCGGTGAGAAAGCGTTATAGATTCTACATCCGAAAGACAGGAGAGGATTTAGCCCCATCTAGATGCGGAGGAGAAACGTTGGCTACCGGGAATCCAAAACCAGGAGAGGAGATTTACCAACGTATGGATGCAGTTGGAGAGCTCTGGTGAGCAGAGATTCGAAAGCCAGGAGAGGAGAGTTAAGAGCACGTGGATGTAGTGACGAAGCACTGGTGAACAGGGATTTGGAATCCAGGAGAGGGGATTTACCAATATATGGATATATTGGAGGAGCGCTGGTGAGCAGCAATCCCAAAGCCTGGAGAGGCAGTTTTCACCATATGGATGGGGCACGGAAGCGCTTGTGAGCAGGAATCGGAGAGGAGATTTGCCAGCATATGGATGCAGTATGGAAGCGCTGGAGAACAGGGATTCGAAAGCCAGGGGAGGAGATTTACCAGCATATGGCTGCAGTATGGGAGCGCTGGAGAACAGGGATTCGAAAGCCAGGAGAGGAGATTTACCAGCATATGGATGCAGTATGGAAGCGCTGGAGAACAGGGATTCGAAAGCCAGGAGAGTCGGTCTGGGTGGCTCAGTTGGTTAGACGCTGGCTTACTGAACCCCAGGTCGCGGGTTCAAACCCGGCCCAGGCCGGTGGTTTTTAAGTGTGCTTAAAAACGACAGTTCCATGTCAGTAGATTTACTGGCATGTAAAAGTACTCCTGCGGGACGAAATTCCGGCACACCGGCGACGCTGATGTGATCCTGGCAATTAACAGCGTCGTTAAACAAGAAAATTTTTATTTTTTTAGAAAGCCAGGAGAGGAGATTTACCAGCATATGGATGCAGTATGGAAGCGCTGGAGAACAGGGATTCGAAAGCCAGGAGAGGAGATTTACCAGCATATGGATGCAGTATGGAAGCGCTGGAGAACAGGGATTCGAAAGCCAGGAGAGGAGATTTACCAGCACATGGATGCAGTATGGAAGCGCTGGAGAACAGCAATTCGAAAGTCAGGAGAGGAGATTTATCAGCATATGGATGCAGTCTGGAAGCGCTGGAGAACAGGGATTCGAAAGCCAGGAGAGGAGATTTACCAGCATATGGATGCAGTATGGAAGCGCTGGAGAACAGCAATTCGAAAGTCAGGAGAGGAGATTTATCAGCATATGGATGCAGTATGGGAGCGCTGGAGAACAGGGATCCGAAAGCCAGGAGAGGAGATTTACCAGCATACCGATGCAGTATGGAAGCGCTGGAGAACCGGGATCCGAAAGCCAGGAGAGGAGGTTTACCAGCATATGGATGCAGTGTGGAAGCGCTGGAGAACAGCGATCCGAAATCCAGGAGAGAAAATTTACCCACAAATGGCTGCGGTGAGGAAGCGCTGGCGAGCGGGCCTCCGAAAGCATGGCTAGGAAATTTTTGCAGCATATGAATGCGTCGAGGAAGCGCTAGTGATCCGAGATGCAAAGGCCAGGGAAGGATCTTTACCAGCATTTGATTGCGGCGAGAAAGCGCTGGTGCTCAAGGATCCGAATGGAGATTTACGAGTATATGGATGTGAGGGGAAACTCTGGTCAGCAAGGATCCGAAAGCCGAGAGCGGAGGCGTACCACCTTTTAAATGCGTAAGAAAGCACCTGCGATCCAGGATCTGAAAGACAGGAGATTTACCAGCGTTTGATTGCGTTCAGAAAGCTCTGGTGATCGAAGATCCTAATGTCAGTACAGGAGATTAACCAGCATTTGATTGCGGTGAGAAAGCTCTAGGGATCCGATATCCGAAAGTCATGGAAGGAGAGTTACCCCATTTAGATGCGGAGGAGAAGCGTTGGTGACCGGGAATACAAAAGCCAGGAGATGAGATTTACCAGTATATGGTTGCAGTGGGGAAGCGCTGGTGAGCAGGGATCCGTGACTCAGGAGAAGAACTTTACCAGCATATGGGTGCAGTGGGGTAGCGCTTGGAAGGGTGCATGTGGAAGCCTGGAGAGGAGGTTTACCAGCATATGGATGCGGTGAGGAAGCGCTTATAAACCAGGATCGGAAAGTCAGAAGAAAACAATTGCGAGTTTGTGCACGTGTTAAGGAAGCGATCACAAGCAAAAACGACAAACTACATCGCTTCAGAAATATGTACGTTGAACAAGAAGAGCCAATCAGCATTCTGCCTCTGAAGAAGAACGAAAAGTCCGTCTAACCATCTACAGACGAAGAAACTATGAGTATGCTAAACTTCCAAGAAAAAGCAGAAAACAAACCTGGAACAAACTCTTGAGGATTGTCTTCAGAAGGATGCTTGGGGGTTTCCTTATAGACTGGGTAGAGAAAAGCTTACGCCTATAGTCTGGTCTACATTTATTATGAAAAATGGAAGATCTATGTTCCCTGGTAGGGAAAGCTTGCTTATGTGATTCTCCTTACCATAAAGGAGTTATTGACTAGTTAATGAACAGGGACCTGGAAGAGGAAGACCTGGAACCAGTTCCCTCCCATTGAATACTGGGAATTATGTCTTCCATGTAACCTAGGAAAGCACCAGGTTCTGCTGGCATTACCATTGAAGTTCTTCTGGCATTATGTGAAGAAATGGGTAGAAGGGTGGTTATTCTATTTACAGACTGCATGAGGTGTTGTGTTCCAGATATACGGAAGTTAGCTAACACGGTGGTTATAAAGAAAGACTTTGACAGGGATCCATTTGAAGTTAACTCTTAGAGACTTATCTGTCTCTTGAATGTTATCGCAAAAATCTACGAGCGCGTTTTGTGGTGATACTCCCTGTTATTAAGTTTTAAACAACAAACAAATGTGTTGTCAATTGCACAAACGTTTGACAAGTTTGAATGTCTTGCTAGTAGTATGGGTACCGCATCAGGCGGACCAGTGGTTGGGAGGGCGGACGGACGCTAAAGCTTCACCTTGAAACAGATGGATGACTCATCCTTTCTTGCAAGTTGACATCCAGTTCTAGGAAATCGTATCGGTCTGTCGCCGGATTTGTTATTTATTTATTTTGTTACATGTATGCGGTCCAAAGCAGCGCGAATTTAACGCGGAGCACGCCCCCAACAACTGCGTTATTTCGGGATTCTACTGTATTCTAATTTTAATTACAATAATAAAAATGTTACATAATATAATTCGTACTAGTTTTAATTAGCAATAATAAGAGCTTATTACAGTTAACAATATGATACATTTTACATTTTAAGAACAATAAGTTTTGTCTACAGATACAATGCTATGTACCTACTAATTGAGTATTGTCTCGGTCCAAAAGTATAATGGTAGTGCGAAGTGAAGTATATTTCCACACACATCTCTGCCTTCCTCCTCCTCCTCCTCTTCTTCTTCTTCTTCTTCTTCTTCTTCTTCTTCTTCATCATCATCATCATTTTCATAGAGAAGTTTGGCAACACTATCTATGTCGGCTTCTTCTTTTAAGTCTCGTGTATTTAAAAACACAGGTGAGAAAAGTCATTGTCTATTTGCTGATTTAAAATTGGAATGAATAGGATACATAATAATACACATTGATAGTCGTGTTGTTGCAATACGTTATATGTACCCTATTGTGTTACCAGTTGGTCAGACAGATACGGTCGTTGGATGAAACTGCCACTTGTGCACTGTTGCTTCTAATCTGCAAAGTTTTAAAACGTATATTAAATACATCCGCTTTTTTTATTTATCCCTCACAAAACCTCTGTGTATTTTAGTTTCTACTGCTTTTATGTCTGCAAATGCTGTAATGCTAGTGGACAAATTTTTAAAGATTTGTCCCTGATAAAATCCGTGTGTATTATCTTTGCTTTTGTAATAAAATTTTATCCTTACAAAAATGTTTCCTGGACCAATAGGTTCTGAAACAATGATAGACATCTTACTAAGTAAAAAAATA